>OY723388.1:27985326-27989783 GCA_963210295.1 Ophion ellenae
CCATCAATATGCACGAACACGCTTTTGTAGTCGCGAACACCCTCACTCGGGGCCTTGCTACCGTCGTCCTCCGAGACACGAATATCCCACGTTTTGCCTCCTCGACCTCTATCCTCTTTTTCGTCCCCCCCCCCCTCCCCCCACAACACTCGCGACCAAAGCACGTGAATTTGTTTATTTCCTCACTTTTGTATAAGTAAAAACGCGCGGGCACGATAAGCCTCGAGCGAGAAAGTTAAAAAAAAACGGTTGAGAAGAAAAGGAAGAACGAGGTGTGTGCGCGAGTGTAGCGACACACGCGAGCCGAGATTAGAGTGGACGAAGAATAAAGGCGGGAAAGCGTGCGCGCTGTTACCGTGCCTCTTGAAAACGAAAACGTTCTTTTCTCTCTCTTTCTTCTGTGAAACGAGGGACTAGGCTGTGCAGTGGACTTGAAGCTTGTGTAGCGAAGGAACGAAAAAAATAGAAAAAACATTCTGAATAAGAATCTCGCGTTGGAGATGGGACGAGAGGATATTTCGTTGCGCCTCTTCTGATATGAATATATACTTCTCGTATTCACCTCACGAGTCAATCGTGTAGGAAATTACGAAAGACGAGATAACCGCGGCGGGAGTCACCGTGAGAGCAACATCGAACGAACTCGTCGTCCAATATACGTGTATGACATTTATGTATATACATCATACACGTATAGATATGTACCTCGATCGTGAACAATGGCAACGCGAGGAGTCCGTGTGAAAAGCGATAAAACGTTCGTGTTGCATGCACGTGAATATATATATATATATATATATATATATATATATATATATGAGGTATTCCACGTGAATCTGGTGGACTTTTCCCTGACCCCCGCCAATTAGATTTATTTTTTTTATCTTATTCCATTGACTCTAAAGACACGCTGATTTTTTTTACATTTTTCAAAACAACCTTTAGTAAAAAAAAAAAGTTCTCCGAAAAAACGCCTCGATTTAAAAATCTGACAAAATTCCCAAAACTGCATGATTGTACGTAAAATTATTCAAGCTATCACCCGCAGTGGAAGTATGATTTTTCCTGTGCTTTCTGAGCGATTAACGTTCAAAATTCCGAAAAATTGAAGAACCGCTTACTTCGGGCGGATACTTAAATATCTTGGTACCTACAAAGAATTTTTTGACCATTTTTGAATAACCAAATCACAATCATGGACCTTGAACAGTTAGCAGTCAATTTTTCGGATTTTTTAAACGTTAATCGCTCAAAAAGCACAGAAAAAATCAAACTTCCACTGCGGGTGATAGCTTAAAATTTTTTACATGGAATCACACATTTTTGGGAATTTTTTCAGATTTTCAAATCGGGGCGTTTTTTTCTAAGAATTTTTTTTTACTAAGGGTAGTTTCGGAAATTGTAAAAAAAAATCAGGGTGTCTTTCAGAGTCAATGAAATCAGATAAAAAAAAATAAATCGAATTTACGGGTGTCGGGGAAAAAGTCCACCGGATTCACGTGGAATGCCATATATGTGTGCGTGTGTGTGTGTGTGTGTGTGTGTGTGTGTGTGTGTGTATTGGGTGTCCCATTTTAATGTCACACCTGATTTATCTCGAAAAATACTGCTCCGATCAAGTATTGAGTATAATAAATCTTTTGGGGTTCAAACGTTCGAAAAGAAATCTCATTTGGCCCAAAATTCAGAATGGCGACGTTAAGATGGCCGACATGTTTTTTTTTATGGGTACATGACTTTTTTGTTTCACCGAAAAAATGTATCATGCCAAAACAAACAACTTTTGTAGACATTTTTTTGATAAAGTCCATAATTTTCTAATTAGAACTCCATTTTTGACTATTTAAGCGCTATCGAGGATGTACCACGAGGAGGTAAAATCGTTAACATCCCAAGTGTAACTGCGCGCGTGTGTGTGGGTACGAGTTTGTTGGGTTTCTTGGGGTTCTTAAACAAACCCGAACAAGGATTAGGTCTCCGCGGCTCATCACTTACGTTATATGATATTTTTAAAAAACATGCCGGCCATCTTAACGTCACCATTTTGAATTTTGGAACTATATATATATATATATATATATATATATATATATATATATATATATATATATATATATATATATTAGAGTTGCACAACTATGAGCTCTATTTTTTTCCTTTTTCTCACCATCCAAGTATCTTCTTTAAAGAACAACAAAAAATTATCGCGAAAACTCTAGCCGACCAATGAACATTTCATGGTCGCTCGAGACCTTCAAAATTTTCAAAACAATTAATCCTTTTTTCCTTGGAAACAGTTTATAGCGCATCGTAATGCGTCCGACAGTTGGTCTCGTTAGTCAAACTGCGAACCAATCGTGGCTGTACTCTGTGACGAGCGACGCCATGATACAATAATACATAATAATACATAATAACACATATCGTCTAATTGGTGTTCGTTACAAATTATTATAATAAATTGTTCAGAAAATGTAACACTTCGCTGTTTATTTTGTTTTTATGCTACAAGGAATTAGAGTACATGCGAGATTTATTTTTTTGGCGGAAATTCTGATTTTCAAAAGCCTTGAGCGACCACTAAATATTGACTGGCCGGCTAGAGCTTTCGCAAGGTTAATTAAAAAATTATAAAGCGTAAAAATCATGGGTGAGAAGTGGACGAATTTTTTTTTTTTTAATTCTCGGATGACTTGACCGGTCTCTAAATATTTTTTGACCGTTTGCAGCTCCCGTGACAATTTTTTTTAAGAAGATAATTGGATGGTGAGGAAAGGAAGTGTGCGTGTGTGTGTGTGCATATTTATTATTATTATTAAGTGCTGTACTTCTATCGAGAGCAGTCGATATTTTTTATCATTATTATATTAACGTCCTCAGTACCAATTCATATATATATATATATATATATATATATATATATATATATATATATATATATATATATAGAGAGAGAGAGAGAGAGAGAGAGAGAGAGAGAACCATTTAACGTGACCACCCCGATATCTCCGTTGCCTTGAGAGTGACGAAAAAAATGTCGAGGTAACTTAATTGATTTCGAACGGCTGATACAGTGGTGAGAAATTCATTTTGGCCAAGGTCATAGTTTTAGCGTTCTTAAGGTCATCAATGGTTTTTACAATGGGAACATGTTTTTTTTTCATTAAGACGTTGTAGCTGATATTCAGACGAATCCAGCGACCTATGTCCTATACGTACCTGTAACGACCGATGACCTATATATTCTTATTGTCAATACCATCACGATTTTACGTTTTACACATGTATTTTGGTGAAAAATGATTTCAAGGTCATGATATCGTAGGTCGTTGGATTCGTCTGAATATCAGCTACAACGCCTTAATAAAAGCCAAGATGTTCCCATTTGAAAAACCATCGATGACCTTGAGTACGCAGAAACTGTGACCTTGACAAAAATGAATTTTTCACCACTGTATCAGCCCTTCGAAATCAATCAAATTACCTCCTGACATTTTTCGTCACTCTAACGGCACCGGAGATATTTGGGGTGGTCACGTTAAATGGTCCACCCTGTATATTTAGATTATGTTTGAAAAATCTGAAGCACGTTATTCGATAAAACTCTCTCATTCTCATATGGATATTCACTAATTTATATAGTTTACGTGCTACAACGAACAATTATAGGAATTCATTTGGTCTCTTATGCCATATCTGCGACGAGAATGTTACCAGCACTCGGTAGCATAGTGACAGCGTGCGTAGCTATGGGTACACTCAGAAAAAAAGATTTATTGTGTTCTAATGAATTGGCACATTAGAACATAATTTATTAGAAATTCATAAATGTTTACTCGCATGGAGACAGTGTTTATGTGATTGTAACTACAGCATTTATTCGGCGTCACTAAATATGTTGTTTTACGTGCCGATTTCACATCAATTAAATCCTCAAATCAAATAAATACTAGTTACCAATCTCGAAAACCTCTTATTTCGCGACTATGATACTAATGCGCGCATGCGCACTTTGCCCTTCAACGGGACGGGCCCGACCGCAGACCGCTCGTCAGATGTAGCTCACGCATACGCATACAATGTAGTTTCTTCCTATGCCAATGCTTTCGACACAAGTGTCAGTGTTGCGTTTTGGAAGTGAGAAACTCGAAAGTGCGGAATGATTTAAGTGTAAGTAAGAATATAAAGTGGGAAAAAAACTTTCAAGCGAGAAAATAATGACGGACGAAATGACACAATTCCTCGAAAAAAAACCAGCTGGGGGATTATGAAGAATCCTATTAGATGTTAAGGACAACTCTATTTTTCGGATATAAAACACCTATTTCTTCTAACTTGTATATCCTATTAGGTGTTAAGAAAAATTCTTAGCAAACCTTAAACATAAACTGAAATAAAAAAAATGCTTAGCTGTTAATAAAGTCGTAGTAGGCCGACATGCGAATAAGCAAACTTAT
>OY723388.1:27989983-28054949 GCA_963210295.1 Ophion ellenae
ACACACACACACACAAAGTGCGGGCTCTTGCATTCGTTGGGCTTCTCGCACATTACATATTGTAGGTTAGAATACGACACTTTGGTAAAGCCAGTCCATCGACCTTATTATTGAAGCGAGTGCCGTTTCGTCTCTCTTTCTCTCTCTCGCTGTTGTTCTCTATCTCCCTCTCTCTCGCTGTTGTTCTCTCTCTCTCTCTCTCTCTCTCTGTCGTTGGTTCATTTCTGTCGTTGGTTCATTTCTTAGCCCGTTAAAACCTCGTTTCAGATCTTTAAAAAAAAGCAGCGTAATTCGCACCGTTGCACTGTGAAGAGACTGTGTAAGTAGGTAGAGGAAGAGAGAGAGTCTCGTAAAACGAGACGATGAAAAACACCTAAAACGAAGGGGATAGTTAGTTTTTTATATTTGCGCTCAAGCCCTTTGAGCGGAATGACAGAGAGCTGATCTCTCTCTCTTTCTCTCTCGGTTAATACGTTTCCCGTGTCTCATTAACGAATAATTTATGAAAATTATCCGCTCGTTGCGCGCGCAGAGTTCTGCTAGTTTTATAATGATAGCCAGACCAGCGTGGCAGCGCGGCTTTTCACCGTAATTATGGAATAAGGGGTCCCGTCGCCGCGCCGCTTCAATGATACGTCAGGAAACGCGAGAGTTCCTCACTCGGTAATTCCGGCCAACGAACTCACTCTCTGCGCTCTCTTTCTCTCTTGCTCTGGTCTCGCTACGTTTGTCTCTCGAAACGAGAAAAAAAATCGTGACGAGGAATAGCCGACCGGATTTGATTTTAAAAGAAATAATCAAGCGCATAGGAAAAGCGAAAAATTGAACGAATGGGCCAAATGTTCACAATCGCGTTACACTCTCTCTTTCTCTCTCCATCTTTGTTTCGCGCGAGCAGAGGGCTCGTCGCATCACCAACAGATGGCGCCGCGGTGAAAAATCTCTTGAGCGACTCGGCGCTTTCGCCGATTTGCCAAAAAGATACATCATTCCTGTCGTTTTTCATTTCAATCTTTGATTAATTTTTTTCTCATTTTCAATTATCGCGAGCTTCGATCAATCCGAATGCTTATGAATGTTCAACAAAATTTCATCTCTCCACCGCAGCGTCCAATGTTAATTTAATCATTCGAAAATACGAAACAAGGAAACAGACTCGTGCCAAACAAAGTTGAAATAAAAAAATCTGTTCCGCCTTCATTTTGAGATTGCGCTTGGATATGAATAAAGTCGTCGAGATTGAGCTCGAATTCGTGGATACAATAATAATGACTGGGACCAATTGTTAATAATGATAACTTCGGAAATAATAATAAAATAACACCAATAATAAGAACAATAATAAAATGACAACAATATTAGAAATAAAAATAATAAGATAATGATAACAATAATAATTGCAAATTAGTCAACTGAAATGATTTTTAAAAATACCGAAATTGGTTTACCTCGATAATTCGTTATATAATACTCATCTGAATTTTCGAACTCATTGTCAGCCGAATTCAATTAATATTATTATCGTCTTAGCCATCATCATCGTCGTTATTATTCAATTTTTCAAAAATCTTTCATTCTATGTATCTTTATTTGTACTATTTTATTATTTTTTATTTGTTATAATAGTTATTATTATCATTGTCATCATCATCATTATTATAATCTTCACTTCAGATTTTTTCCGTTATTATTTTCAATCTTATATATCTTTATCATTTATCCCCATTTTTATTATGATTATCATCATTCATCATGATTGTTATTAGTAATTTGTCTTTATTGTTATTATAATTTTTTTGACTACTACATTATCGTTATTGATTTATCATTATTATTATTATTAAATTTTTATTGTCACTATTGTGGGCGTCTGCGTGTGAATATATATATATATATGTGTGTGTGTGTGTGTGTAGATATATAACACGTGTTAGAGAAATCGCAACACGCACTCTTTTTTACGTCCCTATATCGTCAAGTTGTCAGGCACAAGTGCACCGAGCATTGAGAAAAAAGAAAGAGAAAGAAGCCGGCCAAACGGAAGCGTCGAAAAGCATCAATCAATTTACACGCATGATAGAGAAGGACCGAGCATCGCTCCGCGTGTTCTCCATTGTGTCGTTGAAGAGTCGAATCAAACGGTAATAATGAAGCATGCATATCATATACAGACGTATATACATGTGTGGTTTTCAATGTATTGTTAAGGCAAAAAAACGTCGAACACTCACCATGTTGAGGCCGTCCTGGTCCGTGACAATCGAAAAATTCACAATGTCAAATGGCGAAAGAAAGTCGAGGCACACGGTGTGTGGTATCGATGTATATATGTATTATTATATACCGTTAAAGTTTGCAGTGTGTTCGAAACGGAGTACACTAAGTGAAGGAAACAAAAGAGCCGGCGGTATTTGTGTGAGTGTGTATTGTAAAGTAGTTATCGAGCACGATGACAACAGTAATAAATACAGTTATCCCACTTCGTATTGGCGTAACCGTGCCAGCAGGCCATGATTCACGATAATTCAACCGAACACACTTGTACGGCAGCACACGCGATAATCCCCGCACCGCAGGCGAGCGACCGCGTCGAGATTTTCTTACGGTATTAAAGAAAGAGAATAAAAAATTCGTTGCCGGATAGGCGCGATACGACGTCCGATTCGTATCTCAGCGAGTATTTTGTCGGCGAGGGCAAAGACACCGCGCGGTAGCGCTTTATTTTGATGGAGTTGTCAAAATGGCGCATGCGCGACCGGCCGCGACGAAAGGACGCGCGAACAAACGAACCACCTCCCACGAAGGTCCGTCGGACACTGAGGAGCGGGAGGTGCCGCTGCCGAGAGCGCGTCGCATAGCGCGCGAGGCGACCTCGCGTGACGCTAGCGGGCATCATGGCAGCGATGAATCCGTGCGTTGACTCACACCGCACGAAACTCATCGGAGATTGCGCGCGTACTCTCGGGACGAACAAAAACAAAAGCGAAATGTTGGTTCTTTGATTATCTACGGCTCGCCGAGAGATTTGACACTTTTATCTTCCAGTCGGCGAATAATGGAGCTCTCGGACTTAATTCGATATTGGTTTTATTTTTGCTCGGTGGGCTTGGCTTATCTAGCGACACAAAGGAGATTGGGCCGCAAAAGGTGCGGTTTCAGTGCCGGAAGTTACAGCTATGACTTTTCTACATTTTGCATTATATATATATATGTGTGTGTGTGTACATATATAACGGAAAATGTTTGCTTAAAAATCGCTGTTTAAATGTAAAAATGGCGGCGTCTAAGATATTTTTGATTGAAAAGAAATCTCATATATTTACATATATATTTTAAAAAATGGTAATTCTTTAGATAAGTAACTTTTCCGGAAAATGAGGCTACATTTTTTTCTCGTCTATTGGGTTATAAATGATGATATTCAGTCGAGGGAAGCTGAAATTCACCCCCCCCCCCCCTTCACCCATAACAGTTAAGGGGTTTTGAAGTTCGCGGAAACACGTGATAAAATAGGGCATTTTTGAACGTTTCGGCGCCTATATTGGGTTTGTTTGGGTTTTTGAAGAACTCGAAATTATTTTTAACGATTTTTTGTTCGTAAAGAATTTGTTATTGAAAAATGTCAGCTTCCCTCGACTGGATATCATCATTTATAACCCAATAAATGAGAAAACAGCAAAAAAAATGTTTCGGAAAGTCACTTATCTAAAAAATTATATTTTTATTGATTATTCAATTTCGTTGTAAGAATCAATTTTTATTAAAAAAAAGTGTATACATATATTTTTCTGCACGCGCGCACACACACACACACACACATACATACACACACACACACACACACCATGTGCGATTTCCTGCGAGATCAAAGCCACGTTCTACTTCGACCGCGATCACCTGTCATCACGTTATTTTCCAAGGACGTTCGCAGGCACCTCGCGCACCTTTTTCGCACGCGCATCACGTGCAGCGCGAGATAAAAAAAAAGTGGGCAAACATCGCGCAGCCTCAATATTCAGTCGGGACGATAAAGTGGTCTGGAATTTTCGGACAAGATAAACGGAGAAGGAGCGCGAGGGTGTGAAAACGCGAATTGTATTTGTTCATTGCATAAGGCTTTGTTAGATACAGCGATAGGAAAATTTGAGTAAAGCGAAGAGTTTCCGTTTCGCGGCCGTGCCAGGCAAAGAAAGCGAGAGCGTCGAGAGGTCACGTGACGGGCGGTAGTTCAGCCGCTCGCCGCTGCGGCGGCGCGAGCGGACCCGCAGCCCAGGACCGTCACTCGTTGTCGAGCGCTCGCGACGAGCGGACCTTGGCGCTCGGTTCAAACGGGTCGTGCGCCGTGAAAAAATCGTTCGTCCTTTCGCTCCGAGGTACGAAGTGCGAGTTTTTGTTTTCATTTACAATCGCGCGGGCTAAAAGAGAAGGTAATACGCGAGAATGAAAAAACACGATGTTCTCCTCGTTTATTCACTCACACGAAAAAACACGCGTACACACATTTCGTTCTTACTTTTTTTTTTCGTTTCGCACGTTATTTCTTTCTTTTTTTCTCTTACGCTCCTTACACATGTATCTCTTTGGTCTCGCGCGCGCGTCTCGATATCTACAATTCTATCGGCAAATGTATCTTTGCAGAGTTTCCCTTCTCGCTCGCGCGTGGCGCCCTCGTCGATTATCTTCGCGCCGTTGATTTTTCTCCCCCTCGCTCTCTTTCTGCTATACAATGTACAAAAGAGGATTTACAGGATCCACGAAGTGCGGGGGTTATATTTTCGGGTCGTTCTCGCGGTCTCTTGCTGTGGCAAGAGCGCGAGTGAGGATCGCGCGTCTCGAGCGAAGAGAGAATCGATCGCGGGAACGTTTCGTCGGGGAAACGCGCTCGGATCGCTCGTGGTTGAGTCGTCTCTCGCGCTCCGGACGCGGCCAATCGGATCGCGCGGGCTCGATCGATTGGTCTCTCTGGACGCGCCCTCGTGCGGAGGTTAGAGCTAACCTAAAGAATTCTCGCGCTCTGCACTCGTAACACGACTTTCGCGAATCGTTTTTACATTCCGTTTCAATCATCGCAGAACCCAAAAAGAGCAAAACAAATTGGCGCGGGGTACGAATAAGCTTGCGAGGAAAAGAAAAAGAAACAAAGCGAATTGAAAAGTGCAGGTCGACAAGAAAAATTGATACGCGACGATAACTCGCACACTTGACGAACAATGAATTAAGGCAACGACACAGGCTCTTTTTGGAAAAGTGCAAATTTATTTTTTCGATCGTGCAGCGATGATCCCTTCGGCTTTTTTTCCTTTCTCACTCCCTCTCTCTCTCGCTCTCTCAACAAGGCAAATTCTTCCCAAAATCACGGCGACTTCCGGTACCTGGGAATATTCCTTATTTTATTTTCCGTCATCGGGCGTCGGGCTCGATCAAAGCCAGAATATTTCTATAATCGTAACATGTAGGGCAACAATATTTTTCTTACGCATGCGCACAATAGCGATTGAAATTTCTACCCCCCCCGCCATTGTTTTGCTTTCCCCGCGCTCCACGCGTCTTACTTTTCGCTTACAAACTACTAATATACAATTTAGCTTCGTTTTACAATGAAATTGATGGAGTATCCGTGCGGTTTCTCGACGTTTCTACATTATCGCGACTCGATCTTTCCAATGATCATTAACGAACCGATCCTATGGGGGAAAAAAATCGACTTTGTAAAAAAGTGAGAAAAATTTAAGCGCGAGTTTCGATATGATTTCTTACGAAGCTGGGAGAGATCACAATGTCCTTTTAAATTTAAATAGTCCAATATCATATTCTAAACAATTGGCAACAATAATAATAATTATAAATAATATATTATAAATAAAGTAATATCAATAATTGTTATAAATAATAATTATGAATAAAATAATATCAATGATAAATAAGCAATAATAATCATTTTTTTAATGAGAATAATTATTTTCAATGTTGTAATAACAATAATATTAACAATAACTTTTCCAAATAATAAAATTTAAGAAATGTTGAATAACAATAGAATAATAATTATTGCCCATAATAAACGAAATAATAATAAAAAATAAATAACAATAAATGAACCCAACAATAACAGCGATAATAAATAACAATAATAATACATGTTCACTATTATGCAGGATACACAACAACAACAACAATAATAATAATAGATAATCATTAACAATACATCAAATTATTGTTATCGTTACAGTACTCATCATGTTTTTTATAATAACTATTATTTATTATCATTACTATTGTTAGTAGGCATGGACAGTTTTTGTTGTTGTTGAAAAGCTCATCACACCAAGCACGACGGCAGGCTTTTTTCGAATCTTTCAAAATAGCGAAAATCGAGCCAAAGCAATAGAAAAAAAAAGTCTGAAAGGTAATTTCACATGGAATTCAAGAAAATATTTGGTTTTTAAATTCTTATTGTTGCACTTGTGCATCTGACGTCGGTTCTGATTAATTTATTTTTTAGAGAGAGAGAGAGAGAGAGAGAGGGAGGACGATTTTCTCTCGGACAAATGACTTTATTTTTTACGTCTTAGACGATTTATTTTTCATTGTTGAATTATATTTATCTCTCGGACCAATTTTTTTTCTTTATCAACCTTCCTTTTTTTTTCACGCGAATTATTTTTCTCTCGGACAAATATCTTTTCCCGTTTTAATTTAATTTTTTTTCCCGGCCGTATATTTTCCGTTTGTTTTTTCTTCAGGATTGTACGCTAATGATCCTTGAATTGCACGAGGCTCAAAATCGCAGAGGTGTGCAGGAGCGTGCACAAAGTGGATTCGGGGCCGAGGCGAAACATAAAAAAATGTACCAAACAAAAATATACGATAAAACAAACGACTTCAGGTTATGATCAGTAAATCTCAATTCAATTCAGGTTATCAAAATCGCGTAGAAGAACGGAAGAAAAAGTGAAAAATATTTCTCGTCCCCGGCACGGAAAGCCACCGGTGCCTGTGTCGGTTCCCCTCGCTTTATTCGGCATGACTTAGGTACCTAAGTGCTAAGAGGGCAAGCATACAAAAATCTGACGGCGATGTACAAAGATTCGTGGCTCTCTTTCTTTTTCTTCCTCGCTTTCTCGTCACTTTTTGATTACAATTCGGCGCGGAACTTTTTTTCCTTACGTTTTTTTTTTCTACTTTTATTTTTTAACTTTCTCCTCTCGTTCTTCCGATCTGCTACTTTTTGCGACCTTAATTCCTGGAGATTTTTAAATATTTGCCCTGTTGTCTATTACTCTGTCTATTTTTTTTCGAAATTTCTGTTCGACTCTGACGAGAGAGGGAGAGAAAAAACAGTACTCTCTCGATCCAAAATTTCGGTCCTTTCCGAATAAATAACACGTGCTTTTTTTTCGACTTTTTCTCGTCCCGCTTCTACAGCGCTGAGCGAAACTCTCCCATACAAGATTTACAAAAATTCCAAGGTCCTCATTCTCCTTTCTTTCTTTAAAAACAGTTTTCCTTTTCCTTCCCTGGATTTTCTCATTTTGTTGGCTTTTTGTCGTAATTCTTTTTTTTTTGTCGTTTCGTGTCATTTGATGCAAATCGTAATACAAAAAGCACAGCGCGCAGGATCGGATGAGTTTTTTAAAATATTATTCTCTAACATACATTTTTCCATACATACGTACATACATACATTTATACATTTATATACGGTGGCACAAATTGAAGCTCATTTTTTCCCTTTTTCTCATCATCGAATTATCTTCTTTAAAGAAAGAAAGAAAAATTGTCGTGCGAGCTACTGGCGGTGAAAAAATATTTAGAGGTCCGCTTGAGCCTCCCAAAAATTCTGATTTGCATTAAAAAATCGTTTTTTTTTCGTCCACTTCTTACCCATCAATTTTACGTTTTATAATGCTACAATTAACCTCGCGAAAGCTCTAGCCGGCCAATGAATATTTAGTGGTCGCTCAGGAGCCTCGAGATTTCCAAATTTTCAAAACAATTAATCCTTTCTTCTTTAAAAACAGTTTTCCGCGCATCGCAATGCGTCCCACAGTTGGTCTCGTTGGTCAATCTGCGGACCAATCGTAGCTGTACGCTGTGACGAGCGACGCCATAATACAATAATACATCATTATAAAGCGTAAAATGCATGTGTGAGAATTGAACGAATGAAAAAATCGATTTTTTAATGAAAACTTGAATTTTCGGGGGACTTGAGCAACCTCTCAATATTTTTTCACCGCTCGCAGCTTCCGTGACAATTTTTTATTTGTCAAAGAAGATAATTGCATGGTGAGAAAAAGGAAAAAAGATAGAGCTCAAATTTGTGCCACCCTAATATATATACAGGGTGGGGAAAAAGTATGGAAACCCCTGGAAATTTCGGAGGGTTGGTTAAAAAAATAAATATTCAGTCAAGTCTTAGGTAATTTTCAACGAAGAATCCCATGGTGACCTTCAATTTGACCTTGAACCTCATCTTCAAGGTTATTTCAAGGTCAACTGTTTTTTTTTAAGAGAACCCCTATTTTTGACATCGGCAATCGAAAGAGCGGGAAATTTTACGTTCAAATATGTACTCAGGTATTTGGTCCGGTGTGACCTTGAAGGTCAGGTGAAGGTCATTTGAACGTAAGAAAGGTCTGGTTGGGTTAACGGGACAATGAGCGAAAGACATTCGCCGTAGCGGACATTTAAGAAAAATGTGATTAAACTTTTATCTGGCTGGAAATGTATTCAATCGTAATTATTTTTTTTTAGTATAGTAAACCAATCGCCTGTCGATTGACAAATTTATTTTAGGAAATAAAAAAATTGCTTTTAATGAAATCGCTGCTGCTTTAACGCTTGATTTATGAAAAATTACTAACAAGTACACCTGCCCAAGTGAAACCCACCGAATTAAGTGAAACTTGGCATACGAGTAGAATATTTTGTGGGTACGGGGATTGCGGGTAGGCGTTTGTGGGCTTGTGGGTTTCTTGGTTTAGGGTTTGTTAGGTTTGGGGTTTCTGGGTAATCATAAAGGTCATTGTAAAGATCAAATGTATCTACATTTTTTTAACGTAAAATTTCCCGCTCTTTTGATTGCCGATGTCAAAAATAGTGGTTTCCCCTTGAAGATCAGGTTCAAGGTCAAATTGAAGGTCACTATTGGATTCCTCGTTGAAAAGTGCTCCAAGAATGATCTTGACCTGAGGAAATACTGGACCGTCCCGTTAACCCAACCCAGACCTCACCCAAGTTCAAATGACCTTCAGCTGACCTTCAAGGTCACACCTGACCAATGACCTGAGTACATATTTGTACGTAAAATTTCCCGCTCTTCCGATTGCCGATGTCAAAAATAGGGGTTCCCATTTTAAAAAAAGAGTTGACCTTGAAATAACCTTGAAGGTCATCATTGAATTCCTCGTTGAAAATTACCTAAGACTTGACCTTGAATATTTTTTCTTTTAACAAACCCTCCGAAATTTTCAGGGGTTTCCATACTTTTGCCCGCCCTGTATATACATATATGTGTGTGTACGCATATATGTACACGATGAACGGGACACAACGCGGGGATGATGATTGTTCTTAGCGTCTCTTTGTTTTTAAATTGTCTGTGGCATTGCTAACACCGTCATCGCTCTAAAAAGTTTTTTTCATCCTCATTTATCACGTCGACCCGCTATGCCGATTCTTTTTTCTTGTTGGAATCATCCATGCTCTCAAGCAGACATCAATAATAATAATAATAATAATATTTTACAAATCGTACAATAGAGGTGAATAAAACTAAACCATTTTTTCCCTCACTGAATGAATAACTATACAAGTCATAATTTGTAATTTGTTTTTTCTCTATCCATCTCGCACTCTTGCATAATATTAACGATTCGCGGATTAAATATTAATTAGCATAATATTGCACTCAAAGATCGCTCTCTTCTCCCTCCTTCCATTCCTCTTTCCATCTTTTTTGAAAATTCCAATCGAGTAACTCGAATTAAATTCGAGAAAAAACGTTGCTCGACGGAGAGAGAGAGGGAGAAAGAGAGAGAAAACGAGAGAGAGAGAGAGAGAGAGAGAGAGAGAGAGAGAGAGAGAGAGAGAGAAAGAGAGAGAGAGACAGAGAGAAAAGTCGATCGATCGATATACTCCTCGAGCTTTCTCCATCCATTTATTTTCCCTCTCTCCTCTCCCTCCTTTTCTTTTGCCCTTTCCCTTCTTCCACTTTCTTCTATCTCGTTAAATTATTTTGCACCACTCCGCCTCTCGTTGTTCGCGCTCTATATATAGATGTATATATAGACCTACCCTACAATACACGCTACGTCGATCGTTCTTAGGAGCTAAAGTGTTACATCATATTGCAATTGACATCCGTATGTTTTTTACAATCTTGTCACGCGGTTGCTTACGACCGGAGATAAGAAAAATAACCAAAATCGATCAAACTGCAGCAATAATAATAGTAATAATAATATCGAAAAAATAGAAAAAGCAAGAAAGCGGGGATTTTCAGCGACACCATTTTTTTTTTTCGAGCGTTCCGCGACACCATAAACGATACTTCAGAGATTCTGAAAAAGAGCGTAGGCACTTTTAGGAAAATTAGTGTGATAGAGAATCTACCTGATTATTATTTGACACAAGGATTCGACTGACAGGGGGGGGGGGGGGGGGTTGATTTATAGAATTACGTGAAGGTCCATTTTTTATCTTCCAGTTTGCATCGTTGGAACCCAATGACAATTTAATTCTTTTTCATTGATAAGATTTCTTTTCGGCCGATTTAGGCTATGAAAATCATTTGAACGTTTTTACGTATTTTTGTTGCATATTTACGACCTCGAGAAAAAGGTTTTTCATAATAAAAATAAAAAGATAACAGAAAAATCGCTGCATTCCAACGATGCAAATTTCAACGTCATTTTTTTCCCACGAAAAAAAATCCCCTCAAATCTCGAGATTTGCGAATATTTTTTTCCATGCGAGAACAAAATCTTCCCATAGGGCTGAATTTGAGCGCCGCTCGGGAATTCAACGGAATTCGGTAGGTTTGATTTTCTGAATGTGCACGAGGACACGAGACTGTAGGATTGAGACGACTTTTTTTTTAGATATATATACTTTTTTTTCCAAATTCTCTTCTCTCTAATGAGGTAAAAGCCTTTCAAGTTCATTTCTCGTTTTTGTTTCTCTTCAGTTGTATTTCCTCGGAAAGTATTCTTTGGAAATCGATCGAATCGTTCGAGTTCGGTCGTTCGCCAGATTTGGAAATTCTAGTCCCTATTTTTAGTACGTACTTCGACCCTAACTTCAAAAATTGCTTTTCGTTGGATTTTTCTCTATTTTTCTTTCCCCATGAATTATTTTCTAACGTTCCTATCGTTACGCGTTTCTTTTTCTTGTGAATTTAACATTTTTTTTGCACCATTTTCGTCGTTTCTTCGAAGACTTTTTTTGATCGCGCATCTTGCCCTCGCGTTAAAATACTTTTCCAACGTTTCCAGCTGTTTTTTCCCTATAGCCTAGGACGGTGAACCGCAACGTTCGATCGAAAATTATTGCAACAATCATGATAATCGCAATGAAAGTTTTAGAGCTATATGAATTTTGCCAAGTAATCGTCACGGCATCGTCCGAACTTTCCTCCTCTTTTTCCCCCGTTGCATTGCACGTACATGTAGGCGCTGCTTATGAAAAGTAGCACGATCCAAAGGTCTTACGAAAACTAGCATGTTTCGGGTGTCACCGCAAAAACTAGCTTGTTTGATATTCTCTGTGAAAACTAGTGTAAAAGGAGTAAGTTTAAAACCTTAAGGATCTCATCGCTCGTACAATCTAACCAAAAAGAGTTTTGGTGAGAATTTAAAGTTCCTCGTGCTCAGGTAACAATCTGGAAAAATAAACCATTAGTATTTTTTTTTTAAATATGACAATTTTTTGCGTAATGACATTTTAATTTTATACTCGTTGCTTTTATTAACATTTTGATAATAATTATCAATTAAAATCGATAGTCGTAATTTTAATAAAAAAATAATATCGAAATTGTAAATATAATGAAATATTTATCGTGATTTTCTATTTAAAAAAAACGTTATTGAAAATATCATTCGACAAATTTACTGTAATCTTACAGATGGTTATCGTCGAATATGTTTGAAAAATCTTGCTGATGTTCGATTGGAATTAAACCTCTGTCAAGCATGGCCTGTAAATTTTCTTTTTTCTTGGTGCAAGAGGCAATTTTTTATCTGACGTCTGTTTTAATTGGAACATTCGAACATCATCCATGTTTTTGTTTTTTTTTTTAAAGATTTTCATCTCTCGTCCTTCTTGGTCGAAATCATATTTAACGTGGATTGTGTCGACGTAAGGATGAATGGATATTTCCCGAATATTTGCAATTTTAATTGAAGTCCAATACATTTTTTTGAGAGGTTTAAAAAATCGTTAATTTCCGATTGCGGTCAAAGGAATTGGAGTAAAAAAATAGAGGCAAGGCGTAAAAAAGCATGGAAGAAAAGTCGGAAACAATTCCAGTGTTACTGAAACATGTTAATTCTCGCGGTTAATATCGAAATTAGCTTCTTTTCGCGGTGAAAGCCGAAACGTGCTAGTTTTCGCGTTAAATATCGAAAGGTGCCGGTTTTCGTGTCGAAAGCCGAAACATGCTAGTTTTCGCGGTGATAATCAAACGTGCGTGTTTTCGTAAGAATTCTGGAACATGCTACTTTTCGTAAGCAGCGTCGATGTGTGAAAAAGAGACGAGGCGGGCAAAAATTGTCGATAAAAAGCGTTCGGCGACGCGGGGGCAGGGGGCCTTCAGCACTTGCAATTCGTCGACGAATTTGATTATGAGCGCGTAGTGCGAAACTTTCAAAAGAGTGTAAGAAAACGCGTATAATTTAAAATTAATCGGCGCAACGCTCGAGGTTCCTTCATTTTTTTTCTTTCAATTTAGAAACGTCTTTCGCGAATTATGCCTCTTTCTTGGATATGTCTTTTTTTTTTCAATCGCTCCTCATTCTCGCGTCAAAAGTTCGCCCCGCTCGACCGCTACAAGTTCCACGTAATTTTTTTACTCTACGCTAATACAGCCCTCACCTACTGCGATCGAATTTTCTTTTCGAAATTTAATTGACGAAAGATCGAGACGAGATTACGCGCGAGAACCGAAAATTCATTTTTTTTTTACATTTTTCACAAGCAATGTACGTTTTCTTTCTACGACGTTCGAATTTTGAATTCTCTTGGCTTAGGGTAGTACGAGCGCGCGATCTTGATTTTTACAGATTTTGTTCAAATTTTAACCAGACATTGTTCATATCATTATGCATGTTTGAGTGAAATTTCGGAACAGTCGACTATTTAGATTGGGAGATAATGGATTTTTAAATTGCAACCTTTTAACACTGCAGGGTACATTGAAAGTTAGACAGAATAATTTTCCGTAAAAAATATTTGTCCCCTATAATAAGAAGACATACGGCAAGACAGCATCGTTCCACGTATCCAATGGCGTGAGTTTGCGCGGCATATTTAAAATAATACTGCAACCCACATTTTTATTTGGAAGTATTCCTTACTCGAACAAAGTTTTTAATTAGTTACGAATGAACTGAGACTTTTATTTGTCAATGACATCAACAATATAAAATATTAATATTTATAATGCAAATATTTTTTTATGACAAAATTTTTAACTGTAGGAACACGATAATTATTTTTTTTCTCGAAATATTGGACAATGCTGTTTTGCGGTGTTGCCATATGTCTTCTTATTATAGGGGACAAAAATTTGTTACGAATCATTATTCTGTCTTTACTGAACGTTTTTAGCAAAACTGAATAGTAAAGGCAATCCAAACTATTTTCACTCTTTCCCTAATTAGTTTGCTATCTAAACCTAATTTTTATTTAAAATTTATAAACACGATAGAATGGTACGACGAGTTATGCGATCTGACTTTCGGTCAATGCAGACCCTGCGGTGTTAAGGGGAGATATACACCTAGATGGTTGAGGTCGAGGATTTAGTAGCTATGAACATTCCGTCGACCGTAGAAGACCTACACTATGGGCCTGGTATCGATGATTCCATGTAAGTTGACAAACTTCATGATTTATTCATTCCCAAATTTTCAAAAGCGTTTTTCTCAAAACCACGTTTTTCAAATCGGTACCCAAAATTTCTCGAAAACCAATGAACCGATTGCCTTGAGGTTTTTTGTGGTTATTCTATACACCATTATCTAGTACTTGTCATAGGATTTTTTTCCCCCGTTTCTTAGTTTCTGTTTTATAGGCAAAATAATAACTAATTTTTGGCCCAAAAATCACTATTTATGTTCAAACGTCCGCCATTTTGTCATAAATCCATATTTTCAAAATCGGCTATGACAAGCACTAGATTATAGTATCTAATTTAATAATCTTTTTGGTTTTTTTTTCAGATGATTTTTGAAGAAACGCCAGTGGGTACCGCATACGCAGATTTTTTTACGACGCTCCAAGGATCATACAATATCCTTGTATATTTTTTATATTTTGAATAAAGAAAATTAAACATATTTTTGAGTGTATAGACTTTTAGATAATTAAAATCCCAATACGAAATTTCAAATAGTTTACCTTGAAAAAATTCACAAAAATGACCTTTCTTCCGGCTCCCAGGTGCATATCTCCCCTTAAAAGTTGCAATTTTGAAACCCATTATCTCCCAATCTAAATAGTCGACTGTTCTGAAATTTCACCCGACAATGCACAATGATACGGACAATATCTGGTTAAAATTTGATCAAAATCTAGAGAAATCAAGATTGCGCGCTCGTTCTGCGTTAAAGTTGGAAACGAAAAAAAAATCGGTTCGTTCGGTGATCCCTTGGGCTCGTATTTGGCCCGAGTCGCGATAGGCCGAGCCTCGAATACTTCACACGCTCTAGTCTCACCGCGAATGATCGTGGTGAATTTTTCTTTTTCTTTACAGAAGCGACGATTTTTTTGTTGTTGTCTTCGTTCAAGCGACGTATTTACACAGAATGGTGATCGCCGAGCTCTACGTCATTTTCACTCTCGTATATCATGATCATCTATTATTATTATCATTATTTCCCGGGGGCTTGGCACTGTATTGTGAAGCTTGAGAACGAAACGCACCCCTCTCTCTCTCTCTCCCTCTACGCTCGCGCGAGAATTTCACATCCGGTCGCGTTGCGCGAAGAAAAAAAGAATTTTTCTTTCTCTGACAAGAGAGTGAGAGAGAGAGAGATAAAAAAAAAGGAAAATTGTGGCGAGCGAGAAAAAGAAAGAAGGGGGGGGGGGAAAGAAGAGAGCGAGAATTCAGAATAGGCCGAGCTTGGTCCTGAGAAATTCCTTGATCGGTCCGTAGTACTGATTTCTCAAGGCGACCATTTCCGGTGTCTTTCGAAGGCTGTTGAAGACCGTTGCGTCCGTCTCGAAAATGACAACGATGAGAATGAACAGAACGACGATGGTGAGTAAAAAGGCGGGCACGAAGAGCCTGACGACCTGGACGCTGTGCTGTTGCTGCTTCGTGCGGGCGGCACCCCCGCGATGACCCGTCGCGCTCGTCGTCGTCGCCGTCGTCGTCATTGTCGTCGTGATGGTCGTCGTCGACGCGCCCGCTTGCAAGCACAACTTGGCGTTTTGGAGCTTTTGCATCTTTGGCACTGACGAATTGATCGTCGTACGATGTGAGGGGTGCGGGGCCTTGCCGGTGCCCTCGATCAGCTGGCTCTCCGAGGACGAGTGGTCGAACGAGTCCCTGAAGAAGTAGTCGTTCACGCTTCCGTCGCTGTGGCCAACTGCGGACACACGAAATTCAACGAACATTCAACGAACATTCAAACGCAATTTTCACCAGACCATGGTAGAACAATGTGGTCTTTTGGGTAATGCTTTTTGCGCCACTTTTGTATCGGTGGAGATTTACGTATGGGTATTTGGGGAGATACGTGTAAGGGAAAGCCAGAGGGAGACGCGAACGAGGGGTGGAGCACCCAGAGGCTGCACTCCAAGGGCTCTGCGGAAGACAATTTTGAAATAAAGACTTTTGTTTGCATTACTTTGCATGAATTTAACAATTATTTTTCGTATCAAAAAGGGATTTACTCATCAAATTAATTACACATCTATTTAGTATGAATATCAAGCTGTTAGAAAATATATATTTTTTTTGTGTACAAAATGGCCGTCTACTCGAAACTTCTCGAAACGGCTTTTTCCAATTGGCGTGACAAATAACTTCAACAATTTTCACTCGATTTACTTCAAATTTGAAAGTTACGTTCCTAATTGCATTTCGCAGAGAAGTACGTACGGAATTTCTGATTAATCGAAAACTTTTCATTTTACGAGCAGTTTATGAGCAGTTATAACGAAATTTTTCACTGAAAATTCATTTCTTAAGTTCAAATACCTACAACTTTTGAATAAAACAATATTTTTTAAATTCCGTAGGTGCTTCTCTAGGTGTTTTAGTGTAGATTGACGAGAATTTTTGTTTTTTGTTCTAGGTAAAAAATTGTGGATGCTAAATGTCACGCCGCGGAGCGCCTAAAAAAAAGACAAAAGGAAATATTAGTAGTTGGCCATATTGTACATCAAAAAAATATATATATATATTTTCTAACAGCTTGATATTCATACTCAATCGATGTGTAATTCATTTTATGAGTGAATCACTTTTTCATACGAAAAAAATTGTTAAATTCGCACATGATTTTATACCCGTTACTGTGACCTTAGGCCTGAAGGGGGGGATATCTTTAGGGGGTATCCCTCTTTGGAAACTTTTCAAATAAATCGTTTTTTTTGCATATTGTTATAGGGCGAACTTTCAACAATATTTTGAGGCCAACCGGACCCTGAAATTCGAAAAATTGACGAAGCTACACCTATTTTAGTGGAAGAGTGTGCGTCGGATTTACTGCGATCAGTCGAGTTTGCGATCTCGACAGGCGGGATTGATATCTTGAGTAACTTTCACACTATTGACTTGAATTTGCACAGTTGGCGTTCAAACGGTAGTCATTTTCGGTTCACGATCGCATTTTTCAATTGGATGAACCATTTGTTAATGACAATGACTTCCGCATGCTGTTTTTCAAGAGAAAACTGAGGTTTTCTTTGGATAAGCTGTCATTTTTCGTATTTTTCGTATTTTTCGAAATTTCGAAAAGTGGATCGTGAACCCATAGCCAGTTGGATATATTTGAAGAAAAATTGATTTGTTTTCGTTTCAGATTACATTTGAGCCTCGTAGAGATCCCGCCGCTTCGGGCCTCACCGTTGGAGGATCGCAACGCCAAATGCAGCACCACGAACACTTCGAAAGATTTTCTCCCGAAAAAATTACATTGTAACCACAAACACGTGTACAACATGCTGGGAAAAAGATAATTTCCGATAAATGTGTTACTAGATTAAAACTCATCATTCTGACCCTTCAAATTGGGCTTCCAGAGAAGGATACCCCGCTTAGGCGAGGATAAAATTTGCTGATTTTCGTGATGTTCTTTTTAACCTTTAGTAGTCACACTTAGCTGGAATCACGTTATAGTCATACTGGGTCCATGGGACCCAGGCGTTTTCAAATTCTTATAAATAATGAAATAATGCAGTGAGCGATATGAAAAACATAGTGAGGTATAATTTGAACCTTGTTTAATACAAGGATATTAGTTAGAAATCGAAAATTAAATTTTAAATATGCAAAAAAATGCAAAAAAAACGTGAAAAATGACTTTTTTTTACAAACATTGCTGAAACTCTTGTAATTATTTACAAAAAAAATAAAAGAATGGTTTTATAATCTGGAAACAATGTATTTTGAAATAAACATAGCGGTTTCTGTGGACTTTTCAAAAAGTATATTTATTTCATCCAACGCAGGTGCGATTTAGAAGGAAAGAATAAAACGCTCACTAATATAAAAAAATGTATGTTTCATTGGAAAAAAAAAGTTGTACGGCATCAAAATAATTTGTTTGGGTCCCGTGGACCCAGTGTGACTATTAAGGGTTAAAGGAAAGATTTATTCACCATTTTTGGGACTTAGAGTTTGTTTTGTTACTACTTTTGGCTGTTACCGTGAAACGGGGTTAAATTGACATTAAGGGTAACTTTGACAGTTTTTAGGGCTACTTCAACAAAGCACCAAAATACGGTTTAAAGTTGTGCGCATTTTAATGTGTTTGAGTTTGTTGTTAAAGTTTATTGTAATGTTGCTCAAGTTTATTTTCATCTCAATGTTCATTATAAGACTGATTGAGTGCCTATAATAGTACCCCAGGTACTTGATATTTGTATGTAAAATGTTTCCTCAATAAAGATGACAATTTGATTGTAATAAAAATCGTTGTTTTTTCATTTAATTCCATGTATAATGCATAAAATATATTTTTTTTGTTTTGCAATCATGTACTTTTACATCATTTATCAAAATGATGTAAAAGTAATTCTTAATCTTTGATATAAGATGGGTTTCAATGCATTGTCAAGGAAACCCCACACTCGAGGTTACTTCGACACTTTCTTTTAAATATGAAATAATAGGGGGGGGGAGGCTTCACTTTCTTATACATTTGATAGCCAAAGGAAACATTGTTCTATTAGAGCAATAAAGTTGGAATTTAGGATGTTAAAAAAAGTTACCTATAGAAAACTTCCAAAACCTGTTCAAAATAACCCCATTTTACGGTACATGGTATTTATTTTTTATTAATCTTAAAAACAGGCGTGGCGTATAGCTACAAAACTAATCGACCGATCCTCATGGAATTTTGTATAAATATGTTTAACCTTATTGTCTGAAACGTGACCGCAAATGTTTTTGAAAATTAAAAAAAAAAAAAATTTTGTTGCAAAATGTAGCCATTTTTTTCCGGAAATTTTAATCTTTTTGTTTCTGAATGTACCAATTCATCGATTTTCAACATTCCCCACTTTTTGTTGGTTCATATTCTGCGTGTGAGTTTTGATGAAAGAAAAATCTTCGTTGGTTTTTTTCTTTAGATTAATCCCGTCGACGCTACGTGCCACGCCGTCCGACATCCGCCGCAACCCGTTTAGAAGACAATGCCATGCCTCCGCCATTTTTAAAGATTAATAAATAAAAATACCATGTAACAGCCAAAAGTAGTAATAAAACATACTCTAATCTTGAATATTTCAAATTTTTCACTTATCAAAAATTGGCCTAAAAAATCGTCAGATAATTTTTAATAACAAATGAACTATGCAATATAAAAAAAATCCTACGTACTTTCATAGGCAATGTATTTTTGAAGATATATTCAACATTTCAAGTGAATCGGTTGAAGATTGTCTGAGTTATGTTTACGGCCAACTTAAAAAATGCAGTTTTGAGATAAACACTGCACAGCCGCCATTTTGAAATTAATCGCTTCTAAAAAATTATTGTACACAGTCACTGATATGTATGATAAACACCCTTTTTTGTAATCTCGATTCATTTTGTAGTTTTTCTGAAAAAAAAATCCCCAAAAGGCCCATTTTTTCTGCCTCTAGAGTGGCCTAAGGTCTTAAAATAATTCGGCTATGGAAGTTTTTGGATGTCCAAAATTTGCAATACATCGACGATCTGTTTCAAGATTTTATTTATTTATTTAGCAGTGATTTTACGTCAATTTTGAAATTTGTCTAGACAATGTTATACGTTTTGCATCATTTACAGTCAACTGTGTAGACTTTCGCTGGCATGACCTCGACGAATCTTGTAATTTCGGAACATTAAAATTAGGAACTTTGAACCGTCGGCGCATTCAAAGTTTGGAATTTCAACCCGGCCCCCATGACAAGATCATGCCAGCGAAAGTCTACACAATTGACTGTAAATCATGTAAAACGTATAACATTGTCTAGACAAATTTCAAAATTGACGAAAAATCACTTCGCGCCAAAAAAAAACATTCTCGAAATAATTCGTCGATTTATTGAAAATTTTGAAACTTTTGAAACTTCCATAGCCGAATTATTTTGACGGTGTTCAGATTTTCGGAGTTTTGGTCTTTCGTGTAAAATTCTTTCGGAGTTTTGATCTTTCGGGGTTTTGAGCGTTTCGATCATTCAAAGTTCGAAGTTTCATCCCGGCCCCGGCCAGACTACGTATCAGCAGTGTCTAAAATCCCGACCTCGTCATCCCGATACTCTCGTCAGAAAAAAATATTGAAAATCGCCGATTTTTTTGGGCCCCGAGTCTGCGCAGAACCGTCGAAGTGCCTGGCTCGTTATAATGGTGCTCGATCACTCGTTATCTCCGAGCGTCGCTTATCTGAGCTGGTGAAATTTTCCACCCGACTCCTGTACTCGAACCGTCGTAACGAGACGGCGCAGGGGGGCCAGGACGACTCCACGGGGACGAACATACGTACTGGACGTGAGGTGTGCCGGTGCGCCGGAAAATGCCGCATGCAATCAATCCCTACGAGCATTTCCATCGAGCACAGAGCAAAACGCATATAGAATTACGCTCGGTGCGACGAACGGTGCGGAAATTAAAGAGAACGATGAGCGGAGGAACGAGACGAGGAGAAGGATCAGCAATGGGAGGAAGAAGGACGAGAAGAGTTCCGCTTACAATGGGACAAACAATGCTAATCAAAAACAACAGGTCATCAAGATTGACAAACACGAGGACAGAGTTTGCCGAGCCAACGTGATCCTACGGTGCTGCCGCTGATCCCGCTGTTAATATTCCGAGCGGAAAATCGCCCGTTGTGTGTGCGTAAACAAGAGACATTGTGTCAGCCTGGACTTTCGTTTCAGCCCTCGGAGGGCCCTCGTTGCCCGGAACTAGAAATTAACATGTAGACAAAAAAAAAGAAAATATTTTTCAGACGGAACGAGAGAACAAAACGGGAAATTGTCACTCTGGGAATGAAGTAAAAAAAAAAATCAAGCGTCGCTGTTCGATGAGGACGAGAAAAAAGGAACTGTTTCTTTATACGTAATACAGGGTGGCACGTTTGAGTTGGCACAACGAAATATCCCGTGAGTTATGCGTTTTACGTAAAAATGTTTCCAACAAAAGTTCCTCACTTTTGACGAAGTAAAATAACCTTGTTGGCCATTTTTCATTCAGTTGCTATTTTCAAGGTTATTTCAAGGTCAACTTTTCGACGGGAACGGATATTTTTTATTTCGGAATCATTTTTTGCGTAAGGAGATAGGTAACTTTTGTTTGAAACGTTTTTTGCGTTTGACTTGAATTTAAGGTAGTTCCTCTGCGAAAATCTCAACCAAAAGTTTACATACCATGTTCATGTTTAAAAGATTGATAATTGGTTTAATTAGTAATGAATAAAATTAAAAACTACGCAATATTGACTCGGTACTAGTAGATAATACGATGGATATCATTTATTGCCGTAAAATATATTTTGTATTGTGTTTTTGATCGACCATTGCCAGTAAACTTTTTGCCGGGACTGTCCAGGCTTTGCCCCAATTGTTTTTTTTTCCAGGCTTTGCCAGGCTTTGCACTAAAATTGTGAAGGCTTCTCATGGTTATATCTTGGAAACTAGATGGTGAATCATTCTCATTTTTTTTCACATTATTCGTGATATCTTACTGTAGCTTATCCTCGTTTTTTATCAATTTCTTAATTTTAGTTTTGACGGTAGAATTAGTGATGCTCTGTTTGCCCATCATAACGCATTTGTTACGTGTGAACCAAGCCAACTTAAAGTATAAATATCTCAGGTTTGGGGTAGTCAAACTTATTCAAATTGCACAGATGTTTGGATAATGTATTTAATAACGTATACGTCAAATTTCAACCATTTCTTAATTCAACTCTTCTGTGGAGGTACCACCTTAATAAGATATTTTAAATGTCGGAAATATTTTATAAAATTCAAGTCAAACGGAAAAGAAGTTTCAAACTAAACTTATCCATTTTGTCGCAGGATAAATGATTCTGAATTAAAGCCTTAGGCCACACTAACGGGTATTAAATCATGTACGAATTTAACCATTTTTTTCGTATGAAAAAGTGATTCACTCATAAAATTAATTACACATATATTTAGTATGAATATCAAGCTGTTAGTATATATATATATATATATATATATATATATATATATATATATATATATATATATATATATATTTATATAATATATTCGATGTAGGAAATGGCTGACTACTCGAAACTTCTCGAAACAGCTTTTTTCCAATTAGCGTGACAAATAAATTCAACAATTTTCACTCGATTTACTTCAAATTTAAAAGTTATGTTCCTAATTGCATTTCCCAGAGAAGTACGTACGGAATTTCTGATTAATCGAAAACTTTTCATTTTATGAGCAGTTTGTGAGCAGTGGTAACGAAATTTTCACTGAAAATTCATTTCTTAAGTTCAAATACCTACAACTTTTGAATAAAACAATATTTTTTACATTCCGTACGTACTTCTCTAGGTATTCTAATGTATATTGACGAGAATTTTTGTTTTTTGGTTTAGGTAAAAAATTGTGGATGCTAAATGTCACGCCGCGGGGCGCCTAAAAAAAAGATACATCTATTTAGTATGAATATCAAGCTGTTAGAAAATATATATTTTTTTTCGATGTAGAAAATGGCCGAGTACTCGAAACTTCTCGAAACAGCTTTTTTCCAATTGGCGTGACAAATAACTTCAACAATTTTCACTCGATTTACTTCAAATTTAAAAGTCATGTTTCTAATTGCATTCTGCAAAGAAATACGTACGGAATTTCTGATTGATCGAAAACTTTTCATTTTATGAGCAGTCTATGAGCAGTTACAACGAAATTTTTCACTGAAAATTCATTTCTCAAGTTCAAATACCTACATCTTTTGAATAAAACAATATTTTTTACATTCCGTACGTACTTCTCTAGGTATTCTAATGTAGATTGACGAGAATTTTTGTTTTTTGTTCTAGGTAAAAAATTGTGGATGCTAAATGTCACGCCGCGGAGCGCCTAAAAAAAAGATAAAAGAAAATATTAGTAGTCGGCCATTTTGTACAACGAAAAAAAATATACAGATATATTTTCTAACAGCTTGATATTCATACTAAATAGATGTGTAATTAATTTTATGAGTTCACTCTTTCATGCGAAAAAAAATTCTTAAATTCGCACATGATTTTACACCCGTTACTGTGGCCTAAGGCCTTAAAAAAGCTCGATTTCCCTTTGGAAAAACCGAAGTGGATAATGAAATAGCCTTGAAAAAAGCCATAAAATAAAAAAAACGACCAACACCATAATTTTTGTTCCTTGAAGCAATGGAACTTTTGTGCGAAACTTTTTTTCCCAATATGCATACCTCTCGAGATATTTCGTTGTGCCAACTTGGAAGGTACACCCTGTATATGTGCATGCACGAGCGAAGGCTGAAAAGTTCTCGGCCCGCGATACTGTAGAGCGTATAGAGTGGCTAATGGTGCCTCGGGCCGAGAACTTTTCAGCCCGGTCTTTCCATGCGTATTTCCACTTACAGAGAGACAAAGAAAGAGCGGGAGAAAGACATATATATATATATATATATATATATATATATATATATATATATATATATATATATATATATACACACGAAAGAAACAAAATGATTAGAGTGCGTCGATACAGATGTGGTATCGAGCTTACCTGCTTGATTCGACGTAACGTCGTAATCCTCTGTACGTTCCTTGGAAGTTTCGATCGTACCGTTACTAAGAGTGTCAATGAGCGATTCCTTTTTTTTTCGCGTTAGGCTCGTCTCGAGGGTCCCCGAGTCGTGGCGTAATGTTCTCGGGCTGGTATCAATGCTCGCGTAACCGTTCACATTGGCAAACCTTTGCCTGTTGTTCATTCGGCTGTTGATGGTCTTGATATCGTCCTCGCCGAGATTGGTCGCTAGTCCGTTGCACGTTGCGCGTCGATAATCCGTCTCGTCGCGCGACGATCTTACCTGATCCCCGTGATTTATGATCCTCGGTGCGTTCCCGTTGCTCGACAGCGTCATCGTCGTTGTCGTCGTTTTGGCTATCACCGAGCCACCCGTTGCACTCGCCATTGGGACTGTCGTCAGTGCGGTCGTCGTTGTCACCGGGGCTGGGAAAATCGCTGGAATTCCATTGCGTTTAATCGTGGAAATTCCATTCCTCATTGTTTTAAGTTTGCTCGGTGTCCTTGATGTCTTGATGATGAGAGCGGTCGACCTGACGATCCTCGGGCTCTTCTCGAGCTCGTTTATTCTACGGCGTACGAGCGAGTCGAGGCTCTCACCGGTTTTGTCGACCAACTCGGCACCCTCGATCACTATCCTTCGTTTGCTCAATCCCTCTCGCCTCTCGCGGACCCTCGCGACGTCCAAATCATCATCGTCATCAACGTCATCAACATCATCATCATCATCATCATCATCATCACCCGCATTGCCATTCTCGACTCCTCTCTGCCTCCTCATCATCAACATCCTCCCGGCACTCGCATGCTCATCATCATTAACTTCCTCATCATCTACCGCTATAAGGAACAGAAAAAGAGAGAGAAAAAACCAAAATATGGCGAAAAAACAAACGAGGAAGGTGGCGCGAAGAAAAAAATCAAATAAGCCAGAGTTAAAGAGGGCGGGGAAGGGACGAGAGATGAGAAAAACATTCGATAATCGTGGATGAATTATATTCTAAAAGAAGAAGCTTCTCGTAAACACAATACGTTCATTCCAACAATTCTTCTTCGCTTTTTTTTTTACTTTGCGTGTGTGTGTGTGTGGGTGTTTGTGTTTTTTTTTTGGGTCTACTTCGCATGCAACCTAAGACATCGACACATCGAGGCTTTCTGTCTTTTTTTTCTTCTTTTTTTGGGAAATGTAGAAGAGAAGCACTACGGACGAAACATCGAGAGACTTCTTTTTTTATTTTACTTTTTTGTCAGCAGGTGACACGTGAGAGGTTTTTTTTGCAGCGCGAAGCGAGAGAGACCCAATGCCAGCTATCGATGCTGGGAAATGAACAGAGGCGTCAACCGACTGTCATTCCAGCATTATTCGGTTTGTGTGACGGCTACTTGGACGGCTTCCAACCAGTCCGTGTTGCATTTGCTTATGCCTTGCTCGTTTTCGTGCAAAAAAAACCTCCGCGGGGCACGAATGTCTATATATATATATATATATGTATATATGTATATATATATGTATATATATGCATGTTGGGTGCTCATATATCAATGGATTTGCCTATACAGTAAATACAACATATTCTTGACGTTTGACCTCGGCGGAGAGAGATAGAAGGAGAAAGAGAAATAGAGGATACAATCAAGAGACACACATGTACGTATGCGCGTGTGTACGTATATATGTATAATGTGAACCAACCGTTCTTTCTCTTGGCATGAATCTCCTGATCCTCGGAGACAGTCTCGAGCAGGGGTAGAGTGTTGTCCGGACAATAGGGTGAGCTGAGTGGTACAGAGCTGCTGCCGTCAGACATACCAGCGCCGTCCAGACCCGAGCTGTGACAACTCCTCGGTAAACTCGAATATCCTGGACAGGGTGGAGATAAGAGAATTAATGTTCATTGATATTGTTGATATTAGGATTTACAATAATCATTGATTGATCGTCGCTGATCGCGCTTCATTTTTGTCGATCGCGGCACTGTATTTTTTCGGCATCGTTGGCGAGAAGAAAGCGCTTTTGACATTTTGTTATTTAAGGGGCCAGGCCAGTTTGAAAATTTCCAAAAATCGAAAGCGATGAAGACTTGAAGAAATCGACGATGATGAGCAATCGGAAGGGATTTTGTACGGTGGAGGAATTGCCGATTGAGTTTAGGTAAGAGTTTTTCACAGTATAAACTTCGAACGCGTTTTTCTCGAAACAACGTTTTCAAACGTGATTGGTAAAATTTGTGTATCGTAATTTATACAGAAAAATATAATGTTCTTAAGAGGACCCGAACCAGAGGGGCGAAACGTAAAGGAAATAAAAAACATCATTTATTTCCATCGTTGACCTTGGAAAACCTCTATTGGCCAGACTGAAGCCGAATCTTCAACGCAACTTGTCATTTACACGGCCGCACACATCTTTGATTCGTTTTTTCAACGTTTTCAAAATCTAGCTCCATCGTGTCTCTAAAACTAATAAACCGATTCTCTTGAAATTTGAACCACATATTGTAAACACGATTCGCAATAAGATGACCCTCGATGGTTTTGAAATGTTGATGTTTACTCTTTTTTTTGCGAAAAACTGCGAAAAACGTATTGTTTTTAATACTTTTTTCGTTTTTCATATGCCATTTTTTAATTTTTTGATAAAACTTCATATCCGAGGGTCATTTTGTAGCTGGTGTCATACTGAATCTAATGGACTTTGATTCTTTTGTTTCAAACAAGCCGTTGCCTTGTTGTGATGCAGCTACCTAGCCCACCTATTTTTGAGGCGTTACGTTGAACTATAGTTTTTGTACTTAAAAATGAATAAATTTTTTTTAAATGTATTTTAAGACTATTTATCAAGTCCAACAACTTTTATATGCATATATTTTATGAAATCCTCAAAAAAAAATCGCGTAAATAGCCTTTTTCGTGGCTCTTAAGTGGACTGGCCCCTTAAGGCCTTAGACCACAGTAACGGGTATAAAATCATGTGCGAATTTAACAATTTTTTTCGTATGAAAAAGTGATTCACTCATTAAATTAATTACACATCCATTTAGTATGAATATCAAGCTGTTAGAATTTTTTTTGTGTTCAAAATGGCCGACTACTCGAAACGTCTCGAAACAGCTTTTTTCCAATTGGCGTGACAAATAACTTGGACAATTTTCACTCGATTTACTTCAAATTTAAAAGTTATATTCCTAATTGCATTTCGCAGAGAAGTACGTACGGAATTTCTGATTAATCGAAAATTTTTTATTTTATGAGCAGTTATAACGAAATTTTTCACTGAAAATTCATTTCTCAAGTTCAAATACCTACAAGTTTTTAATAAAACAATATTTTTTAAATTCCGTACGTACTTCTCTAGGTATTCTAATGTAGATTGACGAGAATTTTTGTTTTTTGTTCTAGGTAAAAAATTGTGGATGCTAAATGTGACGACGCGGAGCGCCTAAAAAAATATAACAAAAGAAAATATTAGTAGTCGGCGATTTTGTACATCGAAAAAAAAAATTTAACAGCATGGTATTCATACTCAATAGATGTGTAATTAATTTCATGAGTGAATTACTTTTTCATACGGAAAAAAATTGTTAAATTCGCACATGATTTTGTACCCGTTACTGTGGCCTAAGGCCTCAAACGTAGGAATTATGATTTTGAGAACTTGTTTTTTAGTAACGTCAGTACAAGAGAATTCTGGGGAAAGAATTAGGGCAATTTTGTGCACTTGAGAATTCCTTTGACTCTTTGCGGCATAGTGTAATACTGGTGTTCCTAATTCAATTCAGATTTTGGCGATTCAAAAGTGTTTTTTTAATTAAATATAGCGGTTGTAAATGCGTTTCAAGGTTCCTAGGACTTCAATAACTACTAAAACATACCTATTGAGTTTTTATTTTTCACGTAGCGGGTGTCATCAATAACGAAAGTGCAAAAAAACGAACTTTTTACATAATAAATTCGCCTTACATCATAAACCGTTTTGTTATGTTTTAAGCTACTAGAAAGTACGCAAGACTCACGAATCTCAACGAGGTCCTGGCTCGGCGTGCTCGGTGTGGCCGGTACGCTGCTCGCTTTTCTTCGCAGCCCGCTAGTCTGGCAGCGTTGTATCGGGGGCTCGTCTTTCCTCAGGGGCGCCGATTCCTCGAGCACCTCCTTCTCGGTGCGTCCCGTGTACTTAAACTTCGTGCCCCAGGAGAATATCGAGCCACCGCTCACGACCGGTGCGTCCGAGGCTCTCGGCAATCTGGGAACGACAATGAGAAAGGACACACCGATAATTCCTCTGCTCCAACATTGGTAACGGAGATATTTACGATTTTGTCGATAGCCGATTGTGAGTCGTAGTTTTGGATTCTTTCACATTTATTTTATTTAGTGGCCCATTTTCGGATACGTGGGGAGGATCCACTGGCATTATGTAGGTAATTTTTTTTTTACAATTATACACACCCGTCAACTATATATATATATATATATATATATATATATATATATATATATATATATATATATATATATATATATATATATATATATATATATTGCTTGTAAATGAATAATAACAGTCATAACCATAGTAATCATAGTAATAATAATAACAATAACAGTAAGAGAAATAGGCATAGTTAATAACATATTGTCAATTATTTGTATTGTCATTGATATTGTTGATTATATTATTTTGCATAATAGTAAGAACGACAATAATAAAAATAATCATGAAAATTACATAATTATTCGTCGAAATGAGACTTATTATTATCATTATTAGTATGGATAAAAATAATAGTTATTGAGGAACTTTTCTACCATTGTCAATTTTCAAAATAAAAATAATTTTGGAATTATATATATAATTCCAAAATAAAAATAACAATCATAATAATAATCATTTTGGAATTATATACATACACTATCGGCGAAAAGTTTCCGGACAAAAATTCAAAAAAGTTTTAGAACGATTTTTTATGCAATTTCGCCGATAGTTGACGTAAATGAGTTTAATAAGTGGCATTTTCAAGGGGAGGAATTTGCCTTCATTCCGTTTTCTTGAAAAAATTTTACTATTTTTTTTACGACGAGCACCCTTTTTCGAAAACGACCATTTTTCGCCTTTTTTTGTTCCTTTTCTGGTGGACCCCGTTTACAGACAAACAATTTTTTATGCATTTCATTGACCGGAATCATAAAGGGGGAAGCTCAAGCTTCAATTTTGTTTTTTTTAAGCTTCGTACGATTAAAAAAAAGATATTTTTTTTTAAAGAGGCAATTTGAAAAATACCATGTAACGTGAAAACGACAAGGATTCAGGAAAAACCTCGAAAGAGTGAAAAGTTGAAGCGGTTTTCGTTGAGTACGCGAGAATTTTTTCAGTTTTTTTTTTGAAATTTTATTTTTCACCTGTTTTCGGTTAAAAAAAGCAATGATTTAATTACCTTAACTCGTGAACTAAGGGGTTTGAGATAAAATTTCCAGAGAGGAAAACATTGTCTTTTTCTATTTTCATCGCAATATAATTATTTCAGATTTTTTCGACATTCTATTCCCCGTTAAAATTGTATATTTTTATAGTCAAGTCAATCGATTGATTTCAACCGATTGTATTGTGTTGAAAATAGAAAAATACAATTTTTTCCTCTCTTGAAATTTTACCACAAACCCCTTAGTTCTCGAGTTACGGTAATTAAATCATCCGATTTTGTTTACCGAAAATATGTGAAGAAAAACTTTGAAAAAAAATTTGAAAAAATTCTCGCCATCTCACCGAAAACCGATTCAATTTTTTACCATCTTGAGGTTTTCCTTGAATCCTTGTGGTTTTCGAGTTACACGTTATTTTTCAAATTATCTCTTTTTTAAAAAAATCAACATATCTTTAGAAAAAAAATCATACAATGCTTTAAAAAAAACAAAATTGAAGTTTCAGCTTCCTCCTTTATGATTCCGGTCAAAGAAATGCATTTAAAAAATGTTGTCTGTAAACGGGGTCCAGCAGAAAAGGAACAAAAAAAGGCGAAAAATCGTCGTTTTCGAAAAAGAGTACGAGTCGTAAAAAAAATCGTAAAAAAATTTCAACAAAAAGGATTGAACGTGAATTGCTCTCCTTCAAAATGCCGTTTACTAAATTCATTTATGTCAACTATCGGCGAAATAGCATATAAAATCGTGCCGAAACTTTTTTGAATTTTTGTCCGGAAACATTTCGCCGGTAGTGTATATACACTACCGGCGAAATGTTTCCGGACAAAAATTCAAAAAAGTATAATAATAATAATAATAATAATGAAAATTACATAATTATTCGTCGAAATGAGACTTATCATTATCATTATTATTATGAATAAAAAATAATAGTTATTGAGGAACTATTCTACCATCGTCAATTTTCAAAATAAAAATAATGTTGCAATTATATATTTGCAACATCATTTTTATGTTGACGCAAAATAATATAATCAACAATATCAATGACAATACAAATATCTGGCAATATGTTATTACCTATGTCTATTTCTCTCATTTTTATTGTTATTATTATTATTCTTATTATTATCATTATTATTATTACTATGGTTATGACTGTTATTATTGATTTACGAGCAATGGCATTGTTCTCAAGAGTATCTTATAATATAGAGGCACTTTTTTATAATTTATAGGGGAATTGTTAACAATGTCTCTTCCGACCTATCGCGCGCCGTGAATACCATGAACGTTCTGTTTTTTATCTATCGTTTTTTTTATTTCTTCGCCGTCTCGCTTACAATTAGTAGACGCTGCACTTGACGTTGAATAATGGTCCGTGAAAAGTTGTCCGTTCGTCTAATTTCCGTTGCGGGGTATTCTTTATACGAATGTGTACAAGGTGGCCCGAAAAGTAACGCCCAAAAGGAAAATCTAGATGCCACGTATCGATATCTATCCGAATCACTCTTATCCATGCTCTACGATATTTTCAATTTTTCGAGAAACAAAGCATTTTTTAATCTTTTCCTTTTGTGTATGTGCGCCAACCTCGCGAATTTTTTTTTTGCACTCGTGTTATCGTTTTGAAATGCTCCGTTAAGCAAAAAATAAATGACCAACTGACACACTAACGTAGGAGCCTAATATTTTGATGAAAAGTTTACAAAATAGGTTCGAGAGGATCAGTCACGAAAGTTCAGATGATAAAAAAATACTTACACTAATCTCAATGACTCCCAATTACTTTGAAAAACTTCCAAAAGTACACACTCAATAGAGAAAAATAAATTGAAACCCATGCTACAGAGAAAGGCGAAACAAAATTCTAAATCGCTTTCTTTCTCAAAAAGTCAAAAAGATCTGTGGTGGGATAGAACGAGGCGTATCAATACCTATACTACGTTCAACGAGAGAACGGCACGCTTCCAAACCTAAATTCGTCCGGTACGGTTGAATCCCGCCTACTCTTTACCCTCACCACGTTGCCACGTTGGTGCAGGACCCAATACGGTACTGAGCAGCAAGCCCCTACCACGGTCTTACATACAGGTCTGACAACGGCGGTAGTGGGGGTAGGCACCCTCAGCGGTTCTGTTTTATCTTCCGATTTCTGCCGCTTGGTGCGTGACGGCAAGGGGAAGTAGTGGTGCGACGAAGAGAGAAATAGCTCTTCTGTCCTTTTCCCTCCTGAACGCAACGCATGCGCCGTTTGCCCTAACTTAATTTACCATACTGTCGTGTAAACTGCATAATATACGAAACCAGTAAAAAAAATGTTTTGATTAAAAAAAAGATGACTACTTTAATCTAAAAAAAACTGAACACTTTTCGAATACATCAATTCATACCAGCACATATTACGACCATTTACATCCTTTTTTCTCCAATGTCTCACAATACATCGTTCTTCGAAATGTTTTTCGCACACGTACTGAGACTCTTTCAGTCCCGGAATAGCATCGAGCCATTTTTTGCATCGTTCGACGTTTCTGGTCACGCGAAACACGGAGCATTTCTGCTTACAATTTTTGTACCCCGTTTTACAATTGCGAACCGCGCAACCCTTAGCCATTTCGCATTTTTTTCGCAAACACTACCAAAAAAATGTACGCTTATGCGTAAAAACACGATAAAAAATGTATCACGGTAAATCGCGTAGAACCTTCTGGTATATGGTCGCAAATAAAGGTTATTTCGACAATCGCGCCACAGAAACATACGTAAACACCTTGGGCCCATTTGCCGGTAAGAGGTAAGGAGGAAACTACTTCCCCTTGCTAGTAGCGACGCGTAGCGGCGCCTAGTGAATCGAAAAGTGAAGCCGATAAGCGTGCCTACCCCCACCACGAAAATTTAGCTTCGTTGCAAGACCTGTATGTAACCGTGGCCCCTACTGCCCCCACCCGCTCCACAGGCGCCTCAAAGCTGCACGGCACTGTCATCCTCTCGACGGAATGACACCTCATCGCGGTCGGTATGGTAGAACAATTATAGATACCCAAAAATCTCTGAAACGGCTCTTCAGGCCCCGTCGAAACTTTGCCAAACGACGTCAAATAGATAGACGAACGGCTGTCTGTCCCTCAAATTTTCTGAATTTGAGAAAAAAAAAGTAGATTGACTTATCATAAGCCATTCCGTCTTAATAAGCCATTCCATAAGCCATTCCGTCTTAAACGCAGTAGAGGGAACCTGCAAGTCGACTGCCGCGCCTCTAGTAGTCGAAATTGAAAGCTTCCTTCGGTGTTCTGAAGTAATTGAAGTATTGAAAGGGCGTGTTATTTTTCAATAATAGACGAACTCAGTTATAATCTCGCTGTATTTTTTAATTTTTCATTAAGTTTAATGGTATTGTTGTACAACTATACAAAAAACGTTTATGTGAAATTATTTGGAGTTATTTAAATATCTTTCAGAAAAGTAATAACCATGAATGAAGATTATAGAATTCAGAATACTTTAAATTAATTTTCAGCATTTGGGTTATACTTCTTCATTGGCGAATGAGCAGGTCGAAAAAAACATGCTGCATCAAAGGATGCAAAAATAATGCAAAAGAGGCTGGAGCTGATGAAACAAAAATAAATCTTTATTCTTTTTCGTCGGAGAACCCTCATGCTACTTGGAAGCAGAAAAAACGTCAATAGAGGGTAGCTAAAATTTAAAAAAAAACACCGTAAGCGGAAGTGATTTGCAAAACAATTTAATATCGCAACAATATCATCCTTTGGCCTATTTCATTTGAATTTATATCCTTTAATAACAGGATTGTCCATTTGAAAATTCAACTGATATAAAATTCTTTTAGCGTACTCGACGAAAGTTGGCAACCATCAGCAAGTAGCCGAATATATCGTGCTCATTTTTTTCGGATTTCGAGCTTGCGGAGGAATTAATGTAACAAACTGCGGCACTGACATGTTTTCAGCTTTTACTCAATCTTGCAATACATTGACACCACGCATCAACAATATTTCTATTGTCATCCAGCTGAACAATATATTCGAAAGTTCTCAATGTAAGCTTCATGTATATAATTTTATCCTGATAATAAAAAATGATACGAACTGATAACGAAACTTTGTATATTTTCAATTTATTTTTGTTTGCGCCACAACTTTAGAGGTTATGTTAACTTTTTTTGCGCTTTATCTATTGTCTCCTCGGCATCGGTGACATGGTCAGCCATGCGCAATTGCTTGCCATGTTCTTCCACGCTTTTACGAAACGTTTGGCCGGATATGGATGAAAAACCCAATTTTACTTACATCCATTTTGCTATGTCTTATATTTAACCGCAAAACGACCCACAAAAACTTTGGGTTTATGACGGTAGAAGTGCCACGTGTACTTTCGATCTGCCCTCTATCAATTTTGAACCTTCCCTAGAGATGTTTCTTTTGAACGTCACTTTTCGGGCCATCCTGTATATATTTATATAGATAGGTCTCTTCTTCAGAGCAGAAAACTGATTATGCTTTATAATACGTTGATAATACGTTTTATGCTTTTAATACGTGATTAATAAATAAAAATGTAAGGTAATTTTGAGACACCCTTTATATGTATATATATATATATATATATATATATATATATATATATATATATATATATATATAAAGGGTGTCTCAAAATTACCTTACATTTTTATTTATTAATTAAACGCATTAAAGCATTATTTATTAATGAAACGTCTTATTCTTTTGAAAAGTACGAATATTTTTATTTTAATATAAGGTACAAGCATGGAGGTTATGTGTTGAACACAATGTCCGATAGATGGCATAAACGGCATGGACTTGGAAAACGTATTGTTGCAACAAGATGGCGCAACACTGCCACACTGCGGGCGAAACAATGCAGTTATAGGGAACCTTACGCAAAGCTCAGCGTAGATGGCGCCACGTAAACATAACGTAAACAAAAGAAGCTGTCAACGCGCGCGGTACATTTTCACGATGTCTTGTAGCGCATTTATATGAATGGACACAATGGACAATAATTACGGATACGGGACAATACCGGCATTGAAAAATCGGCTTCTACTCTTTTCCTTCTCTGTTCATTCTTTAAAGTTTCTTTTTTGCTCCAAACAAACAGGGAAGGTATAACCCCTTTTTTCAATATTTTCCTGCTCAGTTTCATCCCCGTAAAGAATGGATATAAGCTAGGTAAGTATTATGTAATAAAATAATACCAGAAGGTTAAAAAAATGCAAATATTTCAAATAGAAATTTTTAGGTTATGGTGATTAACTACTTTACAATATACTTTTAGAAGTAAATAGCGTCAAAAATATTATGTTTATACACTAAGCTGTAACAGATCCTTCATTTATATAGTCTGCAGATCTAAAATGATCAGAATATAGCCTTGAATGTTTTGTGGCTGTAAAGTGCTTGCATATAACAATTTCCCATTGCGAAGTTTGTCGTTTTTAGGAAATGAATGAACGCCTTCGTGTCTGCATTCAATTGCACAAAATCTTCACGATTTATTCACGACAAACGGATTAATTGAAGAAAATTCAACAGTAGTCGTAGAAACACGGGCAAAACCAAAGAGAATCTCACTAAACGTCATGTTCTGTTTACGTTATAATACAATGTCCCCTCTAGCGGGAGAAATTGGCAGTAAGGTTCCCTACTGCAGACGTCTCGGACTTCTTTCTTCGGGGTTTTCTGCAAGGAAAAGTGTATGCCAATGATCCACAGGCCATTCCGGAGCTCACGGAAGCAATTGGACGTGCCATTAATGAAATTAGTCCGCAATTGTGCCAAAACGTTATTGAAAATTTCGTCAAAAGAGCGAACGTTTGCAAACAGGGAAGAGACGGCCATGTATTGGATATTGTGTTTCACACATAACCTCCAGGTTTGTACCTAATATTAAAAATAAAATATTCACGCTTTTCATATAAATAATACGTTTTATTAATAAATTAAAATGTCAGGTCATTTCAAGACACCCTATATATATAACCAGAACGTCAGTAGATTGGCACGAGGGGGTTGAAGAACGATTAATGCGCTTGAATTTTTTGCCTTTCTGATATGGCTCACCGCTCTCGCGACGCTACATTCTCTCTTTCGCACCTTCGACTCTCATACCCCGTTTATACGAGAGAATTGTCAAAGGAGAAAGAAAGAGACGGAGAATTTTTGTTTATAGTTTTTTCATTGCACACCTCCACTTCCGCCTCTCGAAGTGCAACCCCGGCGACTTTATTGTTTGGATGACAGCCAAACGCGCGAATATATACCCTCCTATGTACGCTCACTCTCGGCTCGGCTTAACAATCCTCACGCTGGGGTTCCGTGCTTTGCCTTTGTCACTCTCTCTCTCTCTCTCTCTCTCTCTCTCTCTCTCTCTCTCTCTCTCTCTCTCTCTCTCTCTCTCTCTCTCTCTCTCTCTCTCTCTCTCTCTCTCTCTCCCTCTCTCTCTCTTTCCCTCTCTCTGTCTCTCCCATTTCTCAACATCCAGATTGCCGTTTTCTCAACAGGTAAATTTTCTCTCCATCTCGGGATAAAAATACATAAATAACAAATGGTAAAAAAACTGCAATTACTGAAATTTGACGATTTTGAAAAAAAGGCCCGCATTTTTGTTTTACCTTTCAAGGGTTTGAATGCTTTCGCCCGAATCGAAAAAGCGAATTTAAAACGCGCGGGCGTGAAAAAATGAAATACGAATCGGGTGGTTAAGGCCTTCGGTAACGGGTATAAAATCACGTGCGAATTTAACAATTTTTTTCGTATGAAAAAAGCATTGACTCGTGAAATTAATTACACATCTATTTAGTATGAATATCAAGCTGTTAGAAAAAATATACATTTTTTTTCGATGTAAAAAATGGCCGACTATTAATATTTTCTTTTGTTATCTTTTTTTTAGGCGCTCCGCGGCGTGACATTTAGCATCCACAATTTTTGACCTAGAACAAAAAACAAAAATTCTCGTCCATCTACTTCAGAATACCTAGAGAAGTACGTACGGAATTTGAAAAATATTGTTTTATTCGAAAGTTGTAGGTATTTGAACTTAAGAAATGAATTTTCAGTGAAAAATTTCGTTATAACTGCTCATAGCCTGCTCATAAAATGAAAAGTTTTCGATTGATCAGAAATTCCGTACGTACTTCTCTGCGAAATGCAATTAGGAACATAACTGTTAAATTTGAAGTAAATCGAGTGAAAATTGTTGAAGTTATTTGTCACGCCAATTGGAAAAAAGCTGTTTCGAGAAGTTTCGAGTAGTCGGCCATTTTGTACATCGAAAAAACATATATATTTTCTAACAGCTTGATATTCATGCTAAATAGATTTGTAATTAATTTTATGAGTGAATCACTGTTTCATGCGAAAAAAAAATTGTTAAATTCGCTCATGATTTTATACCCGTTACTGTGGCCTAAGGCCTTAATTATGAGGGGCGGAAGGGTCGAAGGGCTAAGAAGAGAAATGGCTCGACTACGTCTCCCACTCTCGTATCGTATCGCGCGGCGTATCTGTTCCAATTAATCACTCGGTATGGCCTCTCTTTTTCTCTCTCTCTCTCGGTCGTCGCGGTGCTCAAATGCAGCGTCGGAGTATCGGAAAATCCGTAGCCTCCTCCCCTGCTCTCTCGTGCGATAATTTTCCACTCGGATAACTCGTTCTCAAACTCATTCGCGTTATTGTTATCGCGCAATGAAAACACGACGGGGGTGCGTCATCTAAAAAAGCTTGAATACGAAATATCAAAGTTGCGAGAAAAAAAAACGTTTCATCTAAAGAAGCCTCAATGTAAAATACCAAAGGTGCAGGGAATAGGGTGCATAGGGGGAAAAAAAATTGTACAGAAAGGAAGACACGAAGGGGATGAAAAGATGGCTAAGATTCTCGCTCGTGTGTACTCACGTGAAGAACAGCATCTGCTCGATGGCGCATCTCCACACGTGACGACAGCTTGACCCGGTCGGACACTTAAAACCGACGGTGTGCTTTTTCTGAAAAGTCCGTCGTACAAACGAAAATACCACTAATGTACTGCTCGACAAACAAAAATCACTACGCACATGTATTTAATTATTTCTCCTCTAGTTTCTTTTGGGGGCGGATATTTATAGCTTCTCTCTATTTTCTGTCTTATTTTTGTAGGTTTTCAACGAATCACTACGAACTAACTTATGCACCGAGAAGAATTAAGGGGAGGTACCTGAGTAAGCGGCGAGAAAAACAGGTAAACTTCGGGAATTTTTATCTCAAAAACTAATGTTTCGATTGGATCCGGGTTTTTTTTTATTGGAAAATATGTACATTGAGGTATGTTTAGGATTTTTTAAAAATAAATTTGTTGACTGGAAGCGATTCAAACGCGATTATCTCGAAACATAGTTTTCAAAGTCGGTGCCAGATGTATCTCGAAAACGGCTTGTCCGATTTTGTCCAAATTTGGATACAATATTCTTCGATAGTTTTTCTCGTTCGCCACGTAGGGGTTTTTCATTTGATTGAACCATTGCTTTTTTATGCAATGTGTATGCAATCCAAAATCGTCGGAAATTGTGAACGAAAAACGAATGTTAAATTAAAACGGTCGCAATTCCGTGAAAAATGAAAATTTCAAAATAATCCTACGTGGCGAACGAGAAAAACTATCGAAGAATATTGTATCCAAATTTGGACAAAATCGGACAAGCCGTTTTCGAGATACATCTGGCACCAACTTTGAAAACTATGTTTCGAGATAATCGCGTTTGAATCGCTTCCAGTCAACGAATTTATTTTAAAAAATTCCTGAACATACCTCAATGTACATATTTTTCAATAAAAAAAACCGGATCCAATCCAAACATTAGTTTTTGAGATAAAAATTCGCGAAGTTTACCTGTTTTTCTTGCCGTTTACTCAGGTACCTCCCCTTAATGCTATGGACTTGAGTCAATTTGGCACGTATTCTTTCGAATATATATACATATAATTTTTTAAATTGATTAGAACATTTATATTAGATTTATCAAATGAAATTTGTGTCAACTAAAAGAATTAACGGAAATTCATTGAGCGGGAAAATAAAATATAGTATATGAAAAATATACATATTAGTACTTTTTTTTCAGTTCGAAGTTGATCAATAACGACAATATCAATGTATATTAATAATAATATAATAAGTAATTCAATACTTAATAATAAGAATAATATTTTGACCAATCAAGATCAGCATGTTTTTTCATCTCATCAAAAATGACTGAGACAATTCTATAGATTAAAATCTTTTTCGTACCTTTATTAATAAATTTGAAACTGACGAAAAAGCAAAAATGAATATGGCCGCGATTTATAGATATGAGATTTGTACATTTTTAAAAATGTAAATTACTATTTGGAAAGCGGTAAAAATTGCGCTTAAGCTGTTGCACATTCTTTTTGGCTCTATCGAGCCCGGTCAACTTTTTAATGCCTCGTTTTACTTGATTTTCCAAATTGTCACAAGGATAGAATATAGGAAAAGAAGTCTTTCTCGGTGCGCTATATGGTGACGGAATTATTAACGCTATAGAGGTACGCGACTCTGGCGGTACTAGTTGACTCGGAATATTTATAACAATAAAAATAACAATAGCGATAACAACAACGACAACAACAACAATTATGTCTCGAGATTGCTCTATACGATTCAGCCCGTTCTCGATAGCTTAATTTTTTCTCTCGTCTAGCGAATGTGTTTTACACGCGTTTTTTTTTTATTCGGAGACTTCACATGCAATTACGCTCAAACGACCCACCTTCGTTCTTAGATCCTGCGCGAGAGCAGCCGTCGAGGGAAAAAACAAAAAAAAAAACGACGTTTAACGAGAATTGTCGGAGCAATTATCAAAATGAAAACGAGGTAATTGAACGATCGTATTTTTCACTCAATTGATTCATCAATCGATTTATTGTGATACGAAATGGGAATGCGAGAATTTTTGTTTATAAATAAAGGTCTAAAATTTGAATAGTATAAATAACTTATATAAAAAATCGCAAAAATAAATTTTAAAAATTTAGTATAAACAATTCATATAAAAGATAAATAAATAAATTTATAAAATATCAATATACGAAATAAATTGTATTAAGAAATAAATAAAAAAGCGTATAGAATTTGAATCAAGTAAATAATTCACGTGAAACATAGTTAAATTAATAAAAATGAAATTATTTACGGAACGACCAAAGACGACCCGACTCGTCGACTGTCACAAACGCCACTGCTTTTGGCATCGCGGCCACGCCGAGCGTATCGTTCGTAAGCTCGGATATTCGTATAATCTTGTAAGTGTAAACTGAGTCGCGGTCAGCAAGGTTATAAGGCATTGTACATTATGATGCCGCGTCCTCGTTGTCTAGGTGAATTTTCGAGGCCGGATATTATTGATCCCACTCCCTTTAGTTTCTAGACTTTGCAGCCTTACGTATTAAGTATTGTTTTGTGTATATATGTATATATATGATTGTCATTTTTGCATTATTCAACATGGCACGCCAGTCATTTATAATTATGATGTTCAGTAGGGAAGGAAAATTGGAAATAATGATTGTCGACAAATCTTCTGATACATGTATAATAGCCATTGAAGGGTTATGAATAATTACGCAGGGTATGAATAATTAAGTGTATGTATAATTTAAGGGTGACATTTAAATGTACATTATATACAGGGTGTCCTCCTTATCTCTGCCACCCGAAATAACTCGGTAATTATTGATGTCACAAAAAATGTTCCATGCAACAGTTGTAATTTTTTTTTCCGGTGGAGGCGCTGACGCACAGTGAAGGTCACCTCCACTTTTTTTTAATGAAATGGTACATTTTTTAAACCATTTTGTGGAGCACCTCAAGCCGCGTAACAAACATCAGGGGGTCAAAGTCGTTCAAGGTCATTCAAGGTCAGCATCGATTATTCAAATCTACATATCTCGGATCACTACCAAATATTTGGTAGTGATCCGAGATATTTAGATTTGTATTTCATTTTAATGGGTGACCTTGAATGACCTTGAACGACTTTAACCCCTTGATGTTTTTCAAGCGGCTTGAGGTGCTCCACAAGATGGTTGAAAAAAATATACCATTCCATTTGAAAAAGTGGAGGTGACCTTCGCTGGGCGTCAGCGGCTCCACAGAAAACAAAAAAAATTGGTCGCATTTGATGGCCCCCTTCACACCATACAACTTTTGACTGGAACATTTTTTGTGACGTCGATAATTACCGAGTTATTTCGGGTGGCAGAGATAAGAGGGCCACCCTGTATATATACAGGGTGTCCCAGAACTGAGTGCGTTCCCTGAAATAGGGGGTTGGGGGTGAAATTCCGAGTCGATTGATATAAGCATGTATGGGTCTCAGATCAACCCCTGAATTATTATACATTTCTCAAGGCGGGCCAATCAGGTGGCCCGATGAGCCGGCGTACGTCGGTGAGCGATACGCGCGTGTAGTGATTGCCCCGCCTTTAAAAATTAATAATAATTCAGCGGTTGATCTGAGACCCACACATGCTTATATCAATCGACTCAGAATTTCACCCCCAACCCCCGATTTCAGAGAACGCATTCAGTTCTGGGACACCCTGTATATATATACACATACACAGGGTGTTAGAAAGGTCGATGCAAAGCCTTAAGGGGGTGATATGTCACCTCGTTGGGAACATATCTAACCTAGGATACCTTAGTCAAAAGTCGAAGGATTTCGAGTTATCATGGTAAGTATGATATTTGGAAAATTTCTCAAAATTAGGCACTAACTTGTTCATAATGTTCAAACAGACAATGATTTGGTAATTAAAAACTTATTAGCGTCTTAGCTTAATGTGTATTCAATCGACAAACACCGATACAATCATCTGTATCCACACAACTAACTAAATGGAACGTGTTGAATGATTAATAATTTGTCAAAAAATAAAAATACCTCTTATGTTAATGCTATTAAAAAAATTGCATCAACATAAGAGGTAAACGAGTTAGTACCTAATTTGGGAAATTTTCGAAAAATCATACTTACCATGATAACTTGGGATCCTTAGATTTGGACTAAGGAGGACTGAGGAGGATTCGGTTAAATATGTTCCTAACGAGGTGACCTATCACCCTTTTAAGGCTTTGCATCGACCTTCCTAATATACATATATATATATATATATATGTGTGTGTGTGTGTGTGTGTGTGTGTGTGTGTGTGTGTGTGTGTGTGTGTGTGTGTGTGTGTGTGTGTGTGTGTGTGTGTGTGTGTGTGTGTGTGTGTGTGTGTGTGTGTGTGTGTGTGTGTGTGTGTGTGTGTGTGTGTGTGTGTGTGTGTGTGTGTGTGTGTGTGTGTGTGTGTGTGTGTGTGTGTACATATAAAAGGTCATTCACACAATGAAGGTTCTCTTGGTGAGCATTTAGGGTATGTCACTGCGAGCAAAACGCTTTTTTGAATGCCGCGCGACAATAATTCGGCCGAGATATCTGCCTTGCAAGTTCGACGCTGAGCAAACAACGGCACAGTCGCTACTCACGAGCGAACTTTTTCTTTTCTCCATTTATTAAACAATAAACGAAAACTATTGAATCGTATTATCGATTTGCAAAGCGAGTCTCCGTGTTTATTATTTTTCTGCGAAAAACAGAAATTTTAAGAAAAACCAATTCACTCGTTCGATGGTGAATTCGAAGCCGGGCGCGATCCGCGCGTGAGCAGCTACTGTGCCATTCCTTCCTGCGTGAACATTAAGGGGTTAGGGATAAGGCTACTGTGACAATGATGAACAATCGTTGGACGCTTGGGGCAACTCAAATTGAAGAGGACGGTCCAACATTTCGCGCGAGAATGAAGACTGAAGGCAGATTGAAGGTAACCTTATGCTTACGATAGTACTGCTAGTAAACGCGTTTTTCTCGAAATTATATTTTTCAACTCGGTGTACACGATTTCTCGACACCTAATGAACGGGTTGACTTGCAATTTGGCACACTTTTTCAGTGTAGTAATAGTTTGGTCTTGACAGACGTTTTTCTTCTTAACCATTTTTTTCATTCGTTATTAACAATCATGGAATTTTTCCTCGAAAAAATCGAAAATAAAATACAAACATTTTTTTTTATAATTAAAACACGATAACGAAAACAAAACTCGGTAGTCTTAGCTAATTTTATCTATTTAAGAGAAAAAAAACTCGTTCTTTTTGTTTCGGATCAACCGAATGGCCAAAATGAAGAACACCGTTGAGTATCTCACGTTCAAAGGTCCTTCACGAGATTGTTTATAACTTCTTGCATTATGAACATTTTTCATTTAAATTTGGTACACAATTTTGTTAATGTACATACAAATAAATATCCAAACGATTTCTCAATCATCTCGCTCATTCCTTCGAAATTGATTTTTTTTCAATTACTCGGATTTTTGCGCCGTCACAGCAGCCTAACCCCTCAAACGCGAATATCTCGGCCAGTTTTCGTCGCAAGCCATTTTTTCGATTGCGATTTTCTCGCAACGACACATTCTGTATGCTCGCAAAAGGAAACGAATAGTTTGGAATCACGCTATATACAGGGTGTCCTGTAAATAATGGATAAGCCTGCAACTGTCGGTAGGTCAGATCGTGTCCTACTATAGGCTGGAATTTCAGTTTGGTACAAGTCCCACGGTTTTCGAGATTTTGGGCTTTATGTTATTTTTTTTGGCTTTATGTTATTTTTTGTTATTATGTTATTTTGTTATTTTGTTATTTTGTTATTTTGTTATTTTGTTATTATGTTATTATGTTATTATGTTACTATGTTATTTTGTTATAATGTTATTTTTATTTGGGCTTTGATGTTATTTTTTTGTAAAAATCATCCGCTTTTGATTTTTCGCATGCCGTTTCTATAAATGATAACTGCTTTTTGATCCCATTTTTTTTAAATACTCTTGGTTATTTGTTTTATCTAGAAAAGTTTTTCTTTTTAACCTCGAATGTTAAAGAAACTTTATGAAAAAAGATTCAATGCAGAATTTTCATACAAACCAATTCGAACAACTGGCTTTGATAGCCTGCGGTGTAAAAATAACGTACTACGCATATCGTGCCAATTACTTTAAAAAGTTGTTTAGTTATTGTCGATTCATATCATTTATACAAATGGCATGCAAAAAACCAAAAGCAGATGATTTTTTTTTTCAAGAATACCATGGAGCCCATAATCTCGAAAACCGTGGGACTTTTACTAAACTGAAATTTCAGCTATAGTAGGACATGATCTGACCCACCGACAGTTCTAGGATTATCCATTAAGGCCTTAGGCCACTCTAGAGGCCGAAAAACAGGCTTTTTGGGAATTTTTTTTTCGGAAAAACTACAAAATAAATCGAGATTACAAAAAAGGGTGTTTATCATACATATCAGTGACTGTATACAATAATTTTTTTGAAGCGATTAATTTCAAAATGGCGACTGTGGAGCGTTTATTTCAAAACTGCATTTTTTAAGTTAGCCGGACACATAGCTCAGGCAATTTTCAACCTATTGGCTTGAACTGTTGAATATATCTTGAAAAATACATTGTCTATGGAAGTACGTAGGATTTTATTTTTATATTGCATAGTTCATTTGTCATTAATAATTATCCGACGATTTTTTACGCACATTTTTCACTTTCCACAAATTGCGTCAGATAATTGTTAATAACAAATGAACTATGCAATATAAAAAAAAATCCTACGTACTTTCATAGACAATGTATTTTTCAAGATATATTCAACATTTCAAGTGAATCGGTTGAAAATTGTCTGAGTTATGTTTCCGGCCGACTTAAAAAATGCAGTTTTGAGATAAACGCTGCACAGCCGCCATTTTGCAATTAATCGCCTCGAAAAAATATTTGTACACAGTCTGTATACAATAGTCTGTATAGAATGATGTGTATGATAAACACCCTTTTTGTAATGTTGATTTATTTTGTAGTTATTCTGAAAAAAAATCCCCAAAAAGCCTATTTTTTCGGCCTCTAGAGTGGCCTAACCCCTTGATTACGGGACACCCTCTGTTTATATAGCTACATATATATAGCTTTGTAACGGTACCGTGTCTAAAAAGATCATGTGTTTAAGTAATACAGCGATACCACAAATAATGAAAAAAACGGACAAATTAACATTAAATATCTAGGGTGAATAGAATTAATTTTTTCAAATAATCTCACCTCGTTTATCGTCAAATGAACTATGAACATCTTGCCCTCGTAATTAATTTTCTGAACCTCCGACCAGCGGAAATGATTCGTCTGTCGGGAGCCTTGAAAAGTGAGGATCCCGCAGTGGTTGATACCGAGATATAGTTGAGTGCCCTTGTGATCCTGAAAAATTATTTTAGGCTTTTTTCACGAAAGATTTTGTTTTGCTTGAATTTTGTGTCTTCGAAGAGGCACGAAAATTCTTGGCGGTCTTGCGGAATTAATTTCAGTATTGTCTAATTTTATACTTTATTCCATCCGCTTTCGGAAGGAAATAAAATCGCTTGTGGTCCTGCAAAATGAATCTGATTTTGCCTACTTTCTCCGTCAAGTTTTACTTCCGGAAGGACATAAAAATCCTTGTACTCCTACAAAAAGAACCGAAGCTTTTTTCTTTATTTTTCTATTAAGTTTATATCCGGAAGGACATAAAAATCCTTGTGGTCCTGCAAAATGATTTTTTTCGGATTTGGGTGCTCGGTTTTCTTTCTCTCAGCTTTTACATCCGGAAGGCAATAAAAAGTTCTTGTGGTTCTGCAAGATGGATTTGCCGTTGCCTACTCTTTTTTCGTCCCACTTCATATCAGGAAGGACATAAAAATCCTTGTGGTCCTGCAAAAGGAATAACAGCTTTTCCCTTGTTTCATTCTGTCAAGTTTATATCCGGACGGACGTGAAAATCCTCGTGGTCCCGAAAAAGGATTTTTCTTTTCCGTCAACTTTTTACATCCGGACGGCAATAAAGAAATTTCTGTAGTTCAGCGAAATTATTTCGAGTCTACCTTCGTGTTTTTTTTTACATTTTATTTTTTTTTTCGTTCACTTTTCAAGCAATCTTTTATGTTTCACTTTTTCTATTCCGAAAGACACGTACGGTCGGTGTTTGTCGCGTCATCCGGGGGGAGGGATGTACATATGCCTCGTAAACGCAGATAATTGTATACGTATCGCATAATTGTGTATACGGGCGTGTATAATTTTATACGACGATGGGGAGGGAAGACTGGGGAGCGGCGGCGGGGGGCGGGGGGGGGGGGGGGGGGGGGCTCAAGTGTACTGGGACAAATACGGAGTGTGCACAGGACGAGTCCTGAACTCGGAGCTGCGATAAAACGCACACGGCGGAAGTAACACCGTGCCATTAACGTCACGACCGGAAATAGCCCCGGTGGTTTGTCCGCGGCGTGCGCGCGCAACGCTACCGGTATGCACTAACGCTAGACTAATACCACGAGACAGACAACTCCGACAGCGAGAGCCACACGGTCACGCAACCCTGACATTAGACACGGAAAACGTTCAGAGGGTCTCTCTCTCTCTCTCTCTCTCTCTCTCTCTCTCTCCCCTCTCTACAATTTGAAGAGTACCGAGTCGCGCGCCATCTGCCGACACGATTCCGTGACTAGAGTCAGAAAAAATCCAAATAAAAGCCGACAATTTTCGAAAAAGCTTTCTTCTCGCTGATCTTTACGACTTTCCTTCCTTCCACGCTTCCATTTCGTCTTACCGATTAAGTTTCAATCGCGCCAAATTGTCGATTCAATTCTGGCTAAATTAAAACGCAACTTTTACTGCCCGCGAAATAAAATATTTGATTAATTCTTGATAATTAAGGGAGACTTTGTCCTTGAAATCGGCGGGAGATGTTAGCGGCTCAACATGAGCAGCTAGAAGAAGAGGAGGGATGCCTCTATGGACCAGGCATTGCCGATTAACGGTCACTATAAACACATTTGTGTAAGTTTTGTAATCACATTACAAAACCTTAAACGCGTTTTTCTCGAAAACACGTTTTTAAAGATGACTGACATTCTCCTGACCGCTGTAATTAACATATCGACCTGAAATTTGGAGAGCATACTCAGAAAATATGTCTTCACGGAATGACGGATCGTTTTTTCGATAGATACATTTTTGCATTTATTATTTATCTTTTTATGCGAAAGAAAACGCGAAAATTCGATGTTTTTTTAAATTGCCGCCATTTTCCGAAATTTGTACTAAACGAAAAACCCATCCGTTATTCCATGACCAAAAAGTCACAGATTGATAATATGCTTTGAATTTGTGTTTCAGATCAACAAAGAGGCAGTGATGTCAGCCGTTTACCTTCCGCGATTTAAGGACCTGTTTTCGCGGAGCTGCAACGGCCGCCATTTTGGTTTTTTTTTGAATTTTTTTTTTAACGTTCTGTATATCATGAATAAAAGCAAGAAAAAAACCGCACTCGAAAAGCTTTACTCGTTTCCTTTAAAAAAAAATCAAACGTAAACACCTGAAATATGGCACTCCAAGGACAAAGTCTCCGTCAAGGAATCTGTAAATTGTTCAAAAAATCGATTTTTTTTTGCATCATCCGATAGTATAGTCGGTTATAAACATGGACCTGGCATCGACAATTGATGGTTAGTAGACAATTTATATGAAAATTCCACACTCGAAACTTTAAGGGTCTATACCAGTGGGACACTTTTAAAATATCGATTTTTTTGCCTTTTTCGATAGTTTATACTTTCAAGAATATCCTGTAAATAGCAGTTTTTTATGGTAAATATAATTTTATCTTGCAAAAGTCGATAGTTAAATCTTTAAACGCCTTCTGGAAATGAGATTTTTTTAATTTGCTGACATTGTAGCTCAAAGAGCAATTATCCGATAGACTTGACATTTTTTGAACTGAGTACTCTTGAATATATTTACTCTACAATGACGTAGGATATTTTTGATTGGATGAAAATTGACGATTTGGCATTGAAAAAAACGACCATTTTATAGGCAAGAAAACAGACTTTTTTCATAACTACGCAATTTGGTTAGATTTTTATATTTTTCGAAAATCCTACGTTATTGTACCGGAAATACCTTCCAGCTCAACGACATTTTTTCCTTTTTCGGTTTCAGCTACTCAATCGGCCGGAATCGTGTCAGCAGTGGAGGAATTTTTTTTTTGCGCTTCCGAAGGCAGCGCATAAAACGCGTGGATCTCAATATTTTTCTATGAAAAAATTTTGTAATATAGGTTAAATATAGCCAAATATATTCTTAATTTCCCGAAACATTTAATTGAGTACTTTTCTTCCAAAAAATTCCCGAAAATCACCCAAATTTTCGGCGTTCACACTGGTATAGCCCCTTGAAAACAATTTTCTCGAAATGTCGTTTTTGGAAACGGTGTGCACTCTCAAAGGAAGAGTTTTTAAGCTATCCGTCCCAAATGTTGACACAACATTCTTCATGTCGTTTTTTATCTTGCTATGGAAGCTTTTTTTTAAATCTCCATATTTTTTTTAACGAAAAACTGTCGAAAAATAGTCTAAATTCGACACTTATTTTTTCAAACCGCCGCCGGTTGGTCAATTTTGATTTTTAAAAAACCTCCATAGCACGTTAGCGGCTTTCATACTGATGAATAACCTTTATACAAATTTTGTTTTAGATAATATTTACGGCCATAGCCGTGTACACCGTGAGGACCCCTTTTTTCGAAAACATTTTCAACCGTTAAAAAAATGTAAAAAAATAAAGGGAATCTTTTATCTCAATTTCTTTGAGATTTTTATCTCAAAAACTAATGTTTCGATTGGATCCGGGTTTTTTTTATTGGAAAATATGTACATTGAGGTATGTTTAGGAATTTTTTAAAATAAATTCGTTAACTGGAAGCGATTCAAACGCGATTATCTCGAAACATAGTTGTCAAAGTCGGTGCCAGATGTATCTCGAAAACGGCTTGTCCGATTTTGTCCAAATTTGGATACAATATTCTTCGATAGTTTTTCTCGTTCGCCACGTAGGATTTTTTTGAAATTTTCTTTTTTGACGGAATTGCGACCGTTTTAATTTAACATTCGTTTTTCGTTTGCAATTTCCGACGATTTTGGATTGCATACACATTGCATAAAAAAGCAATGGTTCAATCAAATGAAAAACCCCTACGTGGCGAACGAGGAAAACTATCGAAGAATATTGTATCCAAATTTGGACAAAATCGGACAAGCCGTTTTCGACATACATCTGGCACCGACTTTGAAAACTATGTTTCGAGATAATCGCGTTTGAATCGCTTCCAGTCAACGAATTTATTTTAAAAAATTCCTAAACATACCTCAATGTACATATTTTCCAATAGCAAAAAACCCGGATCCAATCGAAACATTGGTTTTTGAGACAAAAATTCCCGAAGTTTACCTGTTTTCCTCGCCGTTTACTGAGGTACCTCCTCTTGAAATGCAACTTTTACTACACGCAAAATAAAATATTTTATTAATTCTTGATAATTAACTTAAAAAATTGGAAATAAAGATCAATATATCGAATAGAAAGGAGGGGAAAACCGGGAACTACGTTCGCCAGATTTCGGTAAAAAACAAGCACGTTTTTTTTTCGCGAACAACTTTTCGATCTTATTCGCCTCGACGAACTCGAGGGGTGTTCGAAGTAAAGACGCGCGTTCACGGAAAGCCTTGGCAGTAAAGGTAGGAAGATTAAAAAAAAAAACGAGGAAAAAGAAAAACGAGGATGAAGTACGTTACCGGAATTTCTTAAATCAAGCTAGTTTATCGCCGCTCGGGTGAGCAGCAACGAGGCAGGACTCGTGGGAGACCGAGTTGCTCTGGCTAGCTCACGGGAATAAAAAATGAGCGATATACACCTATATAGACATTTGTCGCTCATTTTTTATTCCCGAGAGCATAGGCGCATACGTACATGGGGTAAGGTCGATTTTGAAGACATTGGACTTCGAGGATCGTCCTCCCAGTTGCCAAATAGTCCCCGTACTCATCGTCACGTAATGTCTTCAAAATCAACTTTCGACCAAATGTAAGCATATTTGTATGAATGTAATTTCGAGGACCGTCCTCAAAAACAGCCGGATGACCTGATAGCCAACATTGCATGGAGACAAGGGCTTGGAAATATCCTCTCCCCGTATATGCGTGTGTATATTGATCGTTCGAGACGGGGTTGGAACGGGGACAAATCCCGTCCCTCGGTAAAGTTTCGGCAAACTTGTCGTTCGTGCGGCTTCGAAAGTGGGTCGCTAAACTCCAGTCGACCGGCCGGCCGGCTCTCGTATATGGAATATTGATCGGTGCTGTTGCTGGTTCGATATCGCCAATAGCGTGAAATATCGACTGGTTCGAAGCTACAGCCTCGAATGAAAATCCTCGCGTTGAATTTTCCCAGAGAGGAAAACCCAGAGAGAGAGAGAGAGAGAGATAGCAAGACAAATATACGAGAATGCAATGAAAAAAAAATAAACTTCCGGTCTATTTGGTCAACAGGTTTGAAAAAAGGAATTATTTATGTCGCCAAGCTCGGAGTGTTTACCTTGACGGGATGGGGATCGACGGCGTAGGCGTCGAGCTGCGAGGCCAATCGGAGAAAATGCGTCTCGGCTTGCTCTGGCGTGAAACCCTTGAGTTGCGTCTGATGGAGCTCCATCGCCTTTTCCTCGATCGCCTCCGTTTGCTTGAGCAATATTTTGTGCTCCGAAATGTAATTTCCCTCGTGAATCTCCGGATCGTATTCACCGAGTTCGCCTTTAACGATATTTTTTCCCCGGTGAGAGGCATTGCTTATTTATTAATATTATTGTTAATAATAATAATAATTGTTGGTGTCTGTTTTTTTTTTATTATCATCATTGTATGTGTGAGAAAATATAATTGTTGATTTTTTAAAACACAGGAAACAATGTAAAAACGCTTCAGGACTTGAAAAGTAAATCTATATATTGGGATGTTGAATACGTTCTCGCTGTTTTTTTCGTGAAAAAATAATGCTTTAGTAAAAAACATCATTTCTGGTGCTTTTAAACGTTTGGAATCTGTTGTGCGATCAACTCCGAGTGATTCTGCAAGTTCAGGTAACCTCTTCATGAAGTAATGCCTCCAATTCAATACATCGAAATCATATTTTTGAAGCGTCTTAACAAATGCATGTTGTTTCGGACCGAGCATGGTGGCCGTAACTTTCAACAAGAATTCTGAGTGCTTCAACTACAGATTTTTTTTGGAATAAAGTAGTGCAGTAAAATTCCCCGAAAATACTCTTTTTTTAATACTATGAAGACACTTTTTAACACTATGAAGAGAGAAAAGTTGTTTACACTTCGGTGAACTGACATACACTACATTTCAAGCTTGCTTACAGCACTTCTTTATAGATGCGCCGCCATCTCAAGGCCTTAGGCCACAGTAACGGGTTTAAAATCATGTGCGAATGTAACCATTTTTTTCGTATGAAAAAGTGATTCACTCATAAAATTAATTACACATCTATTTAGTATGAATATCAAACTGTTAGAAAATATATATATTTTTTTTTTCGATGTACAACATGGCCGAATACTAATATTTTCTTTTGTTATCTTTTATCTTTAGGCACTCCGCGGCGTGACATTTAGCACCCACAATTTTTTACCTAGAACGAAAAATAAAAATTCTCGTCAATCTACATTAGAATACCTAGAGAAGTACGTACGGAATTTAAAAAATATTGTTTTATTCAAAAGTTGTAGGTATCTGAACTTAAGAATAGAATTTTCAGTGAAAAATTTCGTTATAACTGCTCATATAATGAAAAGTTTTCGATCAATCAGAAATTCCGTACGTACTTCTCTGCGAAATGCAACTAGAACATAACTTTCAAATTTGAAGTAAATCGAGTGAAAATTGTTGAAGTTATTTGTCAGGCCATTTGGAAAAAAGCTGTTCCGAGAACTTTCCAGTAGTCGGCCATTTTGTACATCGAAAAAAATATATATATTTTCTGACGGCTTTATATTCATACTAAATAGATGTGTCATTAATTTTATGAGTGAATCACTTTTTCATACGAAAAAAAGATTGTTAAATTGGCACATGATTTTATACCCGTTACTGTAGCCTAAGGCCTTAAATTACACGCACGCAGTTCTGACAATGCCATCTGTTGGAAAACAGCGATAACTTATTCAACATCCTATTATTTATTACCATTATCATCATCGTTATTATCATTAGTAGTAATATTTTATTCCTCGTATACCCCTTTTAAGAGTGTTTACATACATACCACCCCTTCTCATTTACATCAATTATTTTACATTGGTTTCCATATATCTATCCTAGATGCTAGTTTCTCGAATAGCCTGATGTAATCGCATAGTTGCTTTGCCTGTTACATTTTCACTTGTGCTTCAATTTTTCGGTCAATGTCTAGCCCCCCTGCTATTTTCCAACCATTGCGTCGATTTATTTACTACTAGCGTCTACCCGCGGCTTCGTCCGCAAAGGGGAGATGTACTCTCCATTGTCAAATCCTTTTCCGAATTCTCCGTCAAATCCGAACGATATCACTTCGTTTTTCAATGAATCAGAAAACTATGGTTCGTTGGTTGGTCAAAATGCTCTTTCGTTCATTCATTCCTTCGGAACAGTGTTTGATGTCAAGTCTCTTGTCAGAAGACGAAAAGTCAAAAATCGATCCATGAAGGTAGCTATGCAGCTACTTTCATATCTCCATTTTGTATGTTTCGTCATCTGTCGAGAGAATTCACGCAGAGAGGTAGAGTATGCCACGAAATAACAGGTATGAATGTAACCTTATAGCGACTATTTGATGTTCTGAAATGAACATTTTCGAAAGTAAATATGTAAGTGCCAGAATGAAATATACTCTAATATTATAATTATAAAAACATTAGATATTATAATGAAGAGTATCCTATATGTTATTCCGAGTAATACTCTACATGTGTGCCAAATTTCATCATTACATTCGATTTGACTCGAGTATAATAATTAGGAAAATATTAAATGTTAAATTAGATATTAGTATAATATTTGACATTATAAATTACAGGGGAATAACACTCCTGAACACAGGGTATAAACTGCTAGCTAACATAATAACAGGTCGACTTACATACTGGCTGGAAGGAAAAGAAGTGCTAAAGGAGAGCCAAGCAGGCTTTAGGAGAGGGAGAGGGACGAGAGACCATGAATGCACTGATAAATAACAAACTCAAAAATAAAGGGGAGAAGTTATTTGCAGCATTTGTAGACTTCAAGGCGGCATTCGACACTATAGATACGGACCTACTCGTGAAGAAGCGTAAGGAAACAGGGATAAAAGGAAAATTGCTCAGAATGATAAAAAAGATATACGAAAAGAGTGTAAATGAGGTCATTACAGGGGAAGGAACAACCGAACGCGTCGAGACAATAAGGGGGGTGAGACAAGGGTGCCCTCTAAGCCCTTCACTCTTCAGTCTCTTCATAGAAGACATGGATGCCATATGGACGTCAAAGAATGAAGGGGGTACAGTGATAGGAGGCGAAAAAATATACGCGCTCAAATTCGCAGATGACATAGTATTGGTGGCCGACGAAGAAGAAGGACTGAGGGACATGCTGAAATCATTAGAAAAATATGTAAAAAAAATAAAATCGGAACAAGAAAAACCAGAAATGGAAATATAACAACGAGGAATTAGAAATAGTTAAGGAATACCGATATCTGGGAGTAGTGTTCTCGACAGGAAACACGTTCGAAAAACATATTAAAAACATAAGGGAAAAGATAAGAAGATGTACCAACGCGACATGGGGAACATTAAAAAGGGCCGGAATAAATAGTTTGAAAAAAAAACACTGTATCTGATGGATGCTATTGTCAAAAGTGGAATACTATACGGGAATGAAGTGTGGGGGTGGCAGAGACGAGAGCTAGTAGAAAGACTCCAAGGAGGCTACGTAAAAATGACCATGGGCCTAAATAGACATACGCCAAGCTACATATGGCGGATGGAATCAGGGTGTAGAGGTATAACGGTGGAAACGTGGAAGAGAGCGGCGAACTATTTTATCGAAATAATGAAGATGGGAGAGGAAAGATGGCCGAAGAAATGCCTGAAAGAGGAGGCGAGAGGGGTTCTAAATAGAAACCCAACGAAATGGGGAGAGGAAGTCAAAGTAGCAATGGAGGAAGTAGGAGAGGGAGGCATATGGATAGCCATAGCAAACGACGATGTAAAGGAAATGGAGAGGATAATAGAAAGGGGACAGAAAACAAAAGTTGATAAAGAAATCCAGTAGGACTGGAGTGAAATTGAAGAATCAACGTATTGTACACAATACAAAAACAGGAAGTACACGATAGATACAGAAAAGTACTGGGAAGATGCAAATATAACGGGAGAAACCAAAGAAACTTGGGCGAGACTAAGATGTGGGAATGTGGGAAAGGAAGACAATAAGGGGTATAGTGATAATAAATGTAGGGTGTGTGAAAAAGAAGTGGAGAACTTAGTCCATATATGTACGTGCGAGAAAATCAAGGAAAAAATTTAAAAAGAGATCGTAGAAGATCTAGAAAAGTGGATAGGGGAGGAAGAAAGAGACCAAATCCGTAGAAAAATACAAACGGCACTAAAGAAGTAACCTGTAGCAGAACTATGTATGTACATAAAGCAATTCGAGACACTAATTGGAAAAGTAACAAACGAAAGAAAGAATGTGAGCGTGGAAACGATATGCAAAACGTAAATAGAATATAATTAGACTTGAGGAAAAACTTGTAAGGGGAAAGGAACATGTAGGGGGGATTTCGTCTGTGCAAACACCCTGAAGGGGTATACCTGAAATAAATACGACTACTACTATTTGATATTATATTATATTCTATATTAATGATATTTATATTTGCATTCTATAATAATTTGAATATCATCATTATATTAGATTTGAGTATAATGTTATAATTAGAAAAATATTATATATTAGAATGAAAAGTATTCTATGTGTTAACCCAGGTCATAAGCTATCTACATGTTAAATTTCATCTAAATCCGTCGAGACGTTTTGGCGTGATGGAGTAACAAACAGACAGACATACATACCGACTTTCAAGTTTATAATATTAGTTAGGATTAGGATTAGGATTTCTCGGTTTAGTATTCCCTCAACTTCCGTGTACTCGCAGACGGGTCTTAAATTTTCAGTTGCCTGTTTGCATATTCTACGTTTGGCGTCTACGTACCCTTTTTCCCGTCTTTCCGGACATTACCGCATCCCATCCTCGCCCACGTTTCTTTCAATTCTCCACTAATCATAGTGTCCTTACAATATTTTTCGATGTGTATACCCGTTTTCCTATGTTCATATTCGTTGCAATACGTTGACCCATCGATTAAGCTGCAGTCCTATTGAATTTCTCGTTCAACTTTAATTTTTAGACCTCTTTCTAGTTTTCTTCCCAGCTCCCTTACATTACCATTCCATACAGCTTGCCAGATGCCTCCTCACCTATGCTTTTCATTGCTTCTACTATTTATTTTCCCTGTTTTTATGGGGTACCATTGATAATTGATCTTACTCCCTCCCTTACAAGGGGAGGTTGCCGATCGGGACCAATCAATTTCGCCCAAACTATGTGGGCAGAAGGGGGTGGGTCCCCACTTAACGTTCCTAAAATATTTAGCCTGAGTGGGCCATAGGAAAAGGTAAAACGCTCTCCAAAGATTTCCGAGTAGAGCTTGAGGGATATTTTTTGAACCATTTACAAGTCAGCGGCGTAGCGCAGTGGTCAAGCGCATTGCCTCTCACTCCGATGGGTTCGGTTCGATTCTCGCTGCTACTGTTTTTTATTTTTTTTTCTCGCCATGTTCAAGTATTTATTGTAGAATTTAGAAATATTCAAGCAGAAATAATTTTACAATTTGTAGGGTGATATTCGTCGTAGAAACATTTGAAACATACATATTTTTCACACCAGGCACATTTTATGAAAACATTGTTTGAGCAGTTACGTTTTTCCGAAACACGCTTAATTGAAAAGCATACGTCATTCAAGTTTTGAAACGAAGGTTTTTCCTCAGTGAATTTGGATGCAAACCAAGCGTACTGGATCATAGGGGTGGAAACAGGAGCACTGGATTGATGCTTCACGATCGAATGTATTTTAATTGCATCTTCTCTTGACGATGATGCTCGCTGTTGTTGAAGCAATTTAGGGGCACTTTGTAGTCTTTTAATTAGATTTTTGACTTGGCGATAGAAATATAAATCATATGGTTGAACCAGCGGCGCACATTTGGGTGGGATGACCTTCATAGTGCACGTGGCTTCACCTTGCTCATCGATGAATGTCTCATCATACAATGTTAAATCTGCTTGGGCGCTCCACAAATCCACCAATAGAAGATGTTTATTGTTTGCAACGTATCGCTTCATTGTTGTTTCCAACAATTTTTGCATAAAGCTCTTTCGTTAGTTGCGAGTACTTGAAAAAAATTATAAAAATGGAAAAAAAACGATAGCGGCGAGAATTGAACCCAACCCATCAGGGTGACAGGCAATGCGCTTGACCAAGCGAGCTTGGTTGAAAAAATATCCCTCAAGCTCTACTCGGAAATCTTTGACGAGCGTTTTACCCTGTCCTATGCCTCACTCAGGCGAAATATTTTTCGTGGTGTACTCTATGGTCCAGGCATGGCAGATTGATGGTCAGACCATTTCTTTATTATGAATTATATACAACAACTGTCAAACGCGTTTTTCTCAAACCACAATTTTTTCAAACTGCTGCCATGATATCTCAAAAACTATTTCATTGATTCGGCTGAAATTTATACAGCATCTTTAGTACATATATAACTACAAGTTGAACTAAAATAATTAAGATTGCTTCCTTAGTTTTATTTTTATCAGTTATATTAACCCCAAAAAAATACGAAAAATTGATTTTTTTTTCTAAAGCGTAAAAAAAATATATTTTTTTGGAATTCTAACTTTATTTTAGTCCCATGTAGAGTCTCAAGTCTCACGATTAACATTGCGTTTGGTTTTTTGATTTTGGTAAGCAGAACGGCCGGAATCATGGCAGCAGTGGAGCACTTTTTTTTTATATATGTGTTCCTATTGGGCGGTGTATCTCCGACTATATTTTATATAGTGACTTAAAAAAATTCACAAAGTTTGTTTAAATGTCAATAAAAATGATATACAATTTATAAATTATTTCATTTAAATGGTTTGTCAAAAAAAAAAGTTCCCCACAAAAGCATTGAAAAACGTTCCTCACACTAGACGACCCCGTTAAGTGGAGACCCACCTCCTTCTATCCACGCAGTTTGGGCGAAATCGGTGGGTCCCGATTAGCGTCCTCCCGTTGTTAGGAATTTTTTTACCACCTACCATCCCCCATCTTCATTATTTCATGTAGATACCTTGCGACCCTTTTCCATAGTTCAACTTTCATTCCCCTGAACCCCGCTTCCATTCATCAAATATGGTTTGGGGTATTCGCCTAATTCCCATGGCCATTTTAACATACCTCGCTTAAAAATTTTCCACCTGTTTCCTCCTCTTCCACCCCTAAACATTGTTGTTGTTATTATCATTATAATTATCATCATTAGTATTACTTATTTAAGTTTTTTATTCATCGCGGTCTTAATTACATCCTGAGTTCCAACGTATACCCTTGCGGGTTTTTGCGTATTACCCTTCCCAATTCAACCCTTTTCTATCATTCCCTACCCGCCCTTTGCTAATATAACCTAACGTCCCGTTACGTCAGACTCTGGTGCACAGACTTTGACTCAATTATCTACACCCAAGGTCTCAAAAGTATGGGCCTTCCGGTTACGGGTCGATCGTCAACCGATGCAGAGCTAAGCGATCACCGCTCCGAGTATTGGCCATACACAATACTGCTTAACTCGATGTACTGCCAGAGCCGAACCCGACCACCCATCCACCAGTGTCGGCCATTAATTTTATTTATCGTCATTGTATGCGCATATAAATATAATTGTTAATGTAAAAAAACGAAAACAATATAAACAACCCTTAAAGAATTGGAAAGTAATTATATCTATTGATATTATCATTGTTTGTTTATTTATGATTATTGTATGTGCAAGAAAATATAATTGTTAATGAAAAAAGCGAGAAAACAATTAAAGACGCTTCAGACTTGCAATATATATATATATATATATATATATATATATATATATATATATATATATATATATATATCATCATTATTATTATTGTTTCTCATGTAGATATAATTGTTATTGTAAACTAAGAAAACAATTTAATAAAAACCGTCAGAAATCGGCAAATAATTATGTCTATTCATTAGTTAGTTAGTTAGTATCGAGTTTTATTTGCACAACTTTTTTGTAAAGCTTTTTACAAAACAATATATATTTTTTTATTATTACGCGTACAAGTAAGGGGGCGTCCATTAATTACGTGAGGCGTTTAGGGGGGGGGGGGGGGGGGTCGAGCGAAATCCCACCCAATCTCACGTGGGGGAGAGGGGGGCTTCGGCAAATATCACGTAATTTTAGTAATTTTAGTAATTTTAGTAATCACGTAATTTTTATCACGTAGGGAGAGTCTCCCTACTACTTTACATGGTGGAATAAATGGTACTACAAGCGCAGTTATTTCTACTACAATTTATTTTCCTCGAACGTATGCATTTTGAATAATCTCGCGTGGGATTAGGGGAGGGGGCCGAGCGAAATCTCACGACATCTCACCAAGGAGAGAGGGGAGGTAAAAAAATCGCCGAAATCACCTCACGTAATTAATGGATGCCCCCTAAGTTATGAAGGATTTTTCTTTTTAATTGGGGCTTTATTGTGCATAAATGGTAAAAGTTGCTCCCAACAATCCAGCAAGTTTTTCTTGCATTTGGTGCGAGTCTTCGTTCAATAATGCCTCCAATTCTGCATTTTCGAACGTTTGTGGCCGTCCTTCACGTTCCTTATCCTCCGTGTCAAAATCACCACTTTTGAACCGTTTAAACCAGTACTCACAAGTTGAGATTGATAGAGCATGGTCCCCATAAGCCTGACACAGCAATCGATGACCTTCAGTTGCTTTTTTTTCAAATGGAAGCAGAAAAGTAAAGCTTCCCGCAAATTGCGTTTCGTTGGCACAAAAGTCGACGTACTTGGAGTTAAGGTAGTCCTATCGCTTCACACTAGTCATACCACTGATCATACTTGAGACTTGTACAATTTATATTTTTAACATATACAAAAAAAAATTGTAATAACTAAATGTTCCATGTATAAACTGTTTAATGAATGTTCACATTTAATTAGGAAAATGAAAAAATAGTTATTCCAACAATTCACGCAGTATTTCTAGGTTTGAATATTGTATATTCAAACCTAGAAATTATATATATTTTAATTTATTAATATAATATTAATATATTTGGGAATTTAATTAATATATTTGGGAATATTGGTTCTATCTCCGTCTCTTTTTACTCAACCATGCGAGTTTAACTTCCATGCTTTTCAACGTCGATCTGTCGAAACAATGTCAGGTGCGGGAAATATAAAGCATTGTATTCGGGCCACGACTGGTAAAAAGCGTGAAAAATTTGTGTCGGCGAAACATGTCGGTTAAAAATGAAATATGTGTGGAAATTCGAGTGAGTGAGATGAGGTTAGGACTACAGTCAGCTGTTGCCTTGCTGTCACGTCTCTTCATCGTCATCTTCATCATCCAATACCGGAAGTTCAAATTAAACTTGATATTACATAAAAATTAGGTCAATAAGCGTAATTTTTTTCTGAGAGCACTGGATTACTACAAGTGTTAAGTATGTAAATCTGATTATTTTTAAGAATCTGACGGATTCCCACTATTATGTACACTTTTGTGGCGAGCGAAAATTGGGTTTTTGTATGTCGTCTCGGAATTCCTTCACAAAAATACGCAATTTTAATATTTCTTTTCTCTGTAATTAGGTCGATAAACGACCCTGAAATTTTACAGAGACGATTATTAATATATTAAGTGAAGCTCAAAAAAAAATACTGAAAACTAAAGCCTAACAATGACGCTTTAACATGAAGGCGGTAAGGTTACGGTCTGATGCGATTTAATACTAGTCTTCTCTTCTCCCTTCTCTTTTAAATCCTTTGAAACTTACTTGTACCCCTAATATTATTATCATTATTCGAAAGTGTAGAGTTGCGAGACGTAAGCAAGAGGTACAACGATTTGCCGCTCCGAGCGCCACGTGTCGCGTGAGCAAAGAATGAGACGGAGAAGGGTAGGTTGGGCAAATAACTCACTGTGAACGATGCAGGCGGCGAGGAGAGCGGCCTCGCCGGGGCTGCAATATAGACGCCCGTGTAGCAGGTCCCTCTTCAATTGCTGGTAAATCTGATACCTCGTGATCTCCTCCTTGAGTCGCAACGGATCCGGGGGATAGAATTTCACGCGAAAGGTAAACAGTATCGGGTCCATGTCTGGAAGGAAGAAGCACAACGAAATGAGCAACCGGGCTGTACAATGTATATAGACGTACACAGGGTGAGCCAAAAAGTGACATCAAAAAGAGAAAATCTAAATACCTATCCGAATCACCCTCATGTGCGTTCTAGGATTTTTTTACTTTTCGAGACAAAAAAAAAGCATTTTTTCCATTTCCTCTTTTGTGTATGTACGTTCCGATGATTTTTCAGACTTGTGTTATTGGCACGAGGTAAATGTTGAGCAATAAGAAAATTACCAACTGAACACTAACGTCGATACTTTGGATTTTGATGAAAAGATTTTAAAATAGGTTTAAGGAGGTTGGAGCGTTAGTCATGATCCAACATTGAACTTGAAGAAAAAATATGTTTTTGTATAGACTATACTGAGTGTTTACGAATTTTTTGAAATTTTTTCACCACAAAACGTCAGAGATAAAAATGTTATAATTTATGTAATTTTACGTGCGGTTTGATGGGCATGACATTCACACCACAAGTGGTGTCATTTTTTTGGCTATCTAGCACTAAGACAAACCATTAATAATAACCGATGAACGCAAAGTAAACCTTTGTAATCACTTAGAAAAAAAAACCGATCTTGCCCATCGTAAACTAAATATATTCAATATTGAACCATCAAGGTTTGATAACACTTCATCGTAATGAATGGTAATAATAAGTAATGTCGTGACATAAATATGAATAGGCATAATTATAAATTTCATTCTGAGTTGTATGAAACATTCGCTGTCGCGTTTTTTTAAATAATAATCGTCGATAATGGTATACTTTTTCCAATAGGTAGTAACACAAAAGTTTTTCTTATTTACCTAATGAAAATATAAAAATTCATTATTTTGCCCTTTAATTGTATATTGTATGAAAAATTAGCATCTACAGAATAAATCTATGCCTCGTATGCTTATTTTGAGGTTGATTGAAAACAAATTTCATAAATCGTCATTTGACTCAACTGGACCGCTTCAAACTCTTTAAGGGGCTATACTAGTGTGACACTTTCAAAAAATCGATTTTCTTTGACTTTTTCGACAGTTTATACTTTCAAGAATATCCTGTAATTAGCAGTTTTTATGGTAAGTATTATTTTATGTTGCAAAAATCGATAGTTAGATCTTTAAACGCGTTTTTCTAGAAATTATATTTTTCAAATTTGCTGACATTGTAACGCAAAGAGCAATTATCCGATTGACTTGAAATTTGAACTCAGTGCTCTTGAATACATTTAGTCTACAATGACGTAGGATATTTTTGATTGGATGAAAATGGACGATTTGGCATTGAAAAAAACGACCATTTTATAGGCAAGAAAACAGACTTTTTTTCATAACTACGCCATTTTGTTAGATTTTGATATTTTTCGAAAACCCTACGTCATTGTACAGGAAATACCTTCCAGTTTAACGAAATTTTTTCCTTTTTCGGTTTCAGCTACTCAATCGGCCGGAATCGTGTCAGCAGTGGAGGAACTTTTTTTTGGCGCCTCCGAAGGCAGCGCATAAGTCGCTTGAATTTCAATATTTTTCTATGAAAAAATCATGTAATATAGGTCAAATATAGCCAAATATATTCTTAATTTTCCGAAACATTTAATTGAGTACTTTTCTTCCAAAAAATTTCCGAAAATCACCCGAATTTTCAGCGTTCACACTGGTATATTAGCGTCAAAAGACGCCTAAAGGAATACCTTATAACGCAGCCATTTTATTTTATTTAAACAGAAAAGAAAATGTTAACACTCGAAAGATGTAATAAGATAATGTCAAAATTTTTAAATGATGCGATTATTTTATCACCTTTGAAAAAAATCATGAAAAATGAGTCATTTCAGGGCGTCTAAAGGGATTTCCCCGCTTGAGAGGGAATGACACCTCATCGCGGTCGGTATGGTAGAACAATTATAGATTCCCCAAAACCGCTGAAACGGCTCTTCAGATCCCGTCGAAACTTTGCCAAACGACGTCAAATAGATAGACGAACAGCTGTCTTCCTCTCAAATTTTCTAAATTTGAGAAGAAAAATGTAGATTGCCTTATCATAAGCCAATCTAGTTTTTTTCTTAAATTCAGAAAATTTGAGGGGAAGACAGCTGTTCGTCTATCTATTTGACGTCGTTTGGCAAAGTTTCGACGGGATCTGAAGAGCCGTTTCAGAGATTTTTGGGAATCTATAATTGTTCTACTATACCGACCGCGATGAGGTATCATTCCCGCTTAAGAGGAACAGCCACTGAAGTTCGGATGTTAACAAAAAAATAATTGAACCAGTCTAAATGACTCCCGATTTCTTTGAAAAACTTCTAAGAGGAAACTACATAGACGAAAGAGAAAAAAAAAAGTAAAAAACTACGTTATAGGAAACCTCGAAAGAAATATTTGCAAATGTTTTTGTACTCGAAAAGTAAAAAAGATTGTGAAATATAGATGCGGGTGATTCCTATAGGTATCGATACGAGGCATCTTAATATTCCTTTTGGACGTCACTTTTCCGGCCACCCTATGTGCATATATAAATATATATATATATATATATATATATATATATATATATATATATATATATATATATATATATATATATATATATATATATATAAATCACGATTCGTAAATGTGTATCTATTTATACCCGTGGGTATCGAATTTTGTGGCCGACAGAGTCGAGCGTCCCGGTCTACGAACTTCTCGATATCGGAATACAAACAACCATTTGATATTCGACAGAAAAAAAAGAAACTAAAAATCAATCCACATTTCCCACAAAAAATTGCATAAAATTCGAGAATATTGCACGAAAAAATAAAAATTTATGACCATCGTCTAAATTGCGAAATTGAAAGAAAAAATAATGTCAACCTTGCGTCTCCGTTTTTATTTTTCGTCTCCATTTGAATGCATCAAAATAGTGGAATCGTTGCCGGGACCGAACTTATCATCGAAATTAAGACGAAGACGTGAAGCTGAAGAATTTTATTTTATTTTTCCAATAAATTCAGTTCAATTCGAATTGAAAGTTATAAATGCAAATTTGATATAATGCGTTTATATGTGTGTTTATATATACGAAATGAACATTGTACGAACCTTTCACCTGCTTGATTGCCGTCTTCGCTAGATCCAGCCAATGCTGCGGAACAGAAGAAACAGAAGGAATGAGTAAGTTGTTTTTTTTTTCATCATTTCTTCGACATCCGTGTTGCTATATGTGTATATATGTAGGTGTATATAAATAAGAGCTGGTAAAAAGGGGTAAATAAAGTAAATAAAACATTCAACAATAGGTCGTGCAGTGTAGACGAAGTCATAAAGAGAACGAGACGTACAGAACGAGCTGGGCTCTATAAAATTTATGTTTTATGTAGTCAGAAAGTGAGAGACAGAGAGAGAGAGAGAGAGATAGAGAGATCTTAGCATTCAGTGGCCACAAAAAGCTGTACCCTTTTATCCAATACACTTTCCACTTTGAATAGATGTATGTGTATTACATATATATATATATATATATAGGTAAATGTGATTTTGAAGACATTCCACTTCGAGGACCGTCCTCACACTAGCCAATGGTCCCTATGCTAAACATCACATAAAACACAATATCTTTAAAATCACCTTCGGATAGATGTAAGCATTTTTATAAAAAGGTCATTCCAAGGACCGTCCTGTCGACCTAAATCAGCGGTTTGTTTGAAAAAATTTGAGAACCGTTCTCAAAACAGCCGGATGTGCAGATAGGCAACATTGCATAGAAATAACAGCTTCAAAATACCCTTCCACCTTTGTGTGTGTGTGTGTGTGTGTGTGTGTGTGTGTGTGTGTGTGTGTGTGTGTGTGTGTGTGTGTGTGTGTGTGTGTGTGTGTGTGTGTGTGTGTGTGTGCAGGGTGTATCCTAACTACTTGTTTTTCGTTTGTATGCATATAGGGTGTCTGTCCCAACAAAACACTTGTTTAAAAACCGTCGTGCGTCAAAAATTGCCCGAGATATTCACGAGCAAAGTCCGACGCTAAGTAGACGTTGGTACAATAGTTTCACAAGCCACGTTCGGGCGAGTGACTTTTTTTTCGCTGTATGATAAACACGAATAATTTATTTGCAAACGGATTATACTGTTCAATCATTTATATTTATTAAATGAAAGTATCAGGTGTTTTGTGAATTCATTCTCGGGGTTGGCTTTTTATTCTATTCTCGTTTGGCATTTTTGGACTCGCTAGATGTTAAGGGGCTATACCAGTGTGACAGTTTCAGAAAATCGATTTATTTGCCTTTTTCGATGGTTTATACTTTCAAGAATATCCTGTAAAAATTAAGAGGCCGTATCCCTAATCATTTTATCTTGCAAAAATCTATAGTTAAATCTTTAAACGCGTTTTTCTCGAAATGAGATTTTACAAATTTGTTGAGTTGTAACTCAACGAGCCATTATCCGATTGACTTGAAATTTGAACTGAGTACTCTTGCATATATTTCCTCTACAATGACGTAGGATATTTTCGATTGGATGAAAATTGACGATTTGGCATTGTAAAAAACGATCATTTATAGGCACGAAAACATACTTTTTTTCATAAGTACGCCATTTTGTTTGATTTTGATATTTTTCGAAAATCCTACGTCATTGTGCAGGAAATACCTTCCAGTTTAACGACATTTTTTCCTTTTTCGGTTTCAGCTACTCAATCGGCCGGAATCATGTGAGCAGTGGAGGAACTTTTTTTCTCCACCTCCGAAGGCAGCGCATAAGTCGCTTAGATTTCAATATTTTTCTTTAAAAAAATTATGTAATAGAGGTCAAATATAGTCAAATATATTCTTAATTACCCAAGTTTTAGCGTTCGCACTGGTCATTGAAAAAAAAGAATCGAAAGAAATATCCCGTCGTGTGTTCCGAAACCACTGGGCCCTTGTTTATTCAGCGTCGGGCTTTACTCGTGAATATTTCGGCCAATTTTAGCCGCAGGACATTTAAAAAAAGCGTTTTGCTCAAAGAGAGACACCCTATGTATAAAAGAGGCGAGGGTGGAGTGGACATGTATACGTCGAAGCTCGTACGACCGCTGGAAGAGGGGGGGGGCGAAGTGAAAGAAAGTACGCTGCTCCACATATAGACAGCGACAGTGGAAAAACGTGCCTCGTATATTTTCTCGTATTCAGGCTGCCAGAACGAGAGCACGGTGAAGAGAAAGAGAGAGAGAGAGAGAGAGAGAGAGGGAGAGAGAGAGAGAGAGAGAACGAGCGAGAGCTTTACGAGAAGTCCAGTGACAATATAAAATATTGAAGAATCGGA
>OY723388.1:28055149-28211999 GCA_963210295.1 Ophion ellenae
AAGGTCATCAGAGTTTTCAATTATTTGTTCCCCTTGCACATTGTAGCCGGCATCCAAACGAAATCAACCATGCGACACAGTATAACCTTCGAATGACCTTCAACCCGGAAATATTGAATAAATAATAACTCAACGAGAAATCGAAAGAATAAACAAAAAAACGTTTTTTTTCACCGTTTTTTGGCAAAAAAAAGTAAATATAAAAATCGAAAAAAATCCATCAAATGCGCTATAGCTATAGTTGCAGAGAATATGTGGTAAAAATTGTATAAAGATCGGTTCACTAGTTTCGAAGATTTTATCAACAAGCCGTCGAAAAACGTTGTTTCGAGAAAAACGCGATTAAAGTTTGTTTGGATTACATAAATACAAAAAAAAATGTTTAATGTATTTATTAAGTGTCACAACTTTGATATCAATATCTATAATATAAACCTATCAATAAAGTTCATGAAAGTAGCCTTTTTAGCGTCTAAAATGAGAAGACCCCTTAAGCAGCATTGGGTGTGGCCAATACTCGGAGCGGTGACTGCTTAGCCGTGCTCCGGCTGTTTGGGCCCTGCGGGGACCCTTTCGAATGATTGGTAAATTACAGTGGCGTTTAATAAAAAAAATAAGTCACAATCAATTATTATATCCAACGATAAACGGGTCTAAATAGTGTCGCGCAAATTTAGTAGATTTATAAATTCTTACGTTTTCTCGGAAAAGTCGCGGCTACGAAAATTCTTCTGCTAGTCACATTTTTGTAAGTTTTATCATTAATAATTTCTTCAAACATTCGGTCGCCCCTGTTTTTATTGTCGTTACGGAGTCTTTAGACTTTTTTTTACACGTTTGAGCAGTTTGCATCAGGCATCTAGAGTGATTTAGCGTGTAAATTATTGGATAGAAATGTGGCCAGCGTGTCATCTCCATGAAGCACCGTATAAGTGGGACGATTTTTAGAGTCGTAATTTTTCGTTAAAAGTTCGGTAACTTGGCTTGAAACGATACCGGTATCCTAGCATGTATTTTTACTTCATTATTGGCGAAGTTAAGGTAGTTCCTCTGCGAAAATCTCAACCAAAAGTTTACATACCATGTTCACGTTTAAAAGATTGATAATTGGTTTAATTAGTAACGAATAAAATTAAAAACTACGCAATATTGACTCGGTGCTAGTAGATAGTACGATGGATATCATTTATTGCCGTAAAATATATTTTGTATTGTGTTTTTGATCGACCATTGCCAGTAAACTTTTTGCCGGGACTGTCCAGGCTTTGCCCCAATTGTTTTTTTTTCAGGCTTTGCCAGGCTTTGCCAGGCTTTGCACCAAAATTGTGAAGGCTTCTCATGGTTATATCTTGGAAACTAGATGGTGAATCATTCTCATTTTTTTCACATTATTCATGATATCTTACTCTAGCTTATCCTCGATTTTTTAGAAATTTCTTAATTTTAGTTTTGACGGTAGAATTAATGATGCTCTGTTTGCCCATCATAACGCATTTGTTACGTGTAAACCAAGCCAACTTTAAGTGTAAATATCTCAGGTTTGGGATGGTCAAACTTATTCAAATTGCACAGATGTTTGGATAATGTATTAAATAACGTATATGTCAAATTTCAACCATTTCTTAATTCAACTATTCTGTGGAGGTACTACCTTAAGGCAGTCGTCTAGTGTGTCAGATCAAAAGAAGAGAAAACGGCCTTGCATGACTCCTTTGAAGAAGAGGAAGGTGTACTCTATGGTCCAGGCATAGCAGATTGATGGTGAGACCATTTTTTTCATTATGAATTGTATACAACAACTTTCAAACGCGTTTTTCTCAAAATACGATTTTTCAAACTGCTGCCATGATATTTCAAAAACTATTTGATTGATTCTGCTCAAATTTATACAGCATCTTTAGTACATATATAACTACAAGTTAAACTGAAATAATTAAGATTGCTTCGTTAGTTTTCTTTTTATCAGCTATATAGACCCCAAAAAAATACGAAAAATTGAGTTTTTTTTCAGAGCGAAAAAAAAATATTTTTTTGGAATTCTAACTTTATTTTAGTTCCATGTAGAGCCTCAAGTCTCACGATTAAAATTGCGTTTGGTTTTTTTTTATTTCAGATAAGCTGAACGGCCAGAATCATGGCAGCAGTGGAGCACCTCTTTTTATATATTTGTTCCTGTTGGGCGGTGTATCTCCGACTATATTCTATATAATGACTTCAAAAAATTCACAAAGTTTGTTTAAATGTCAATAAAAATGATATACAATTTAGAAATTATTTTATTTTAATGGTTTGTAAAAAAAATCCCCAAAAAAGCATTAAAAAACGACCTCCACACTAGACGACCGCCTTAATTGTTAAGTATTCGTGGAAGGAATACCTTAAGAAGGCCGTGGACGAACTGAAGATACATTAGATTAGCGAAGAGCGGGTAGAGTGATAGGAAAGGGTTCAACTGGGAAGCAGGGTGTCTAATTTTGACCAGAACTGAAATTGCATGACATTTTTAAGGATTTTTAAGGCAAGAAATGGGGATTTTTTCATGACTCTTAGTATGACTTTCTGGCATAGAAGTATAATTAATGATTCTACAGTGCGACCGATTTTCTAAGATTTAATATTTTTATTTTCCTTTTTCAATCAGATGTGTGTTGTATGCCAATAAAAAGTATACGGAATAAACGAAAAGTCACCAAACCGTACAATTCCATAAGTAGTAAAAAATGTTAGACAAACATAATTTCAAGATTGCTGTATAGAAATATATTTTAGGAATATATAGAAAAATATTACATACATTTAGAAACTTTGAGTAATATCATCTAGTCGCTTTACACGAATAACGAAAAAAAATAATATATGTTGAGATAACGCATCATTTTCTTTTACTTTCTTCTATTTTATTTTCTATCGATTTGATATTCGTTTCTCTATCGACAAGTACCACAAAGTTAGTTCATATTGAATATAGACTCAACGATAATTTAGTATGGCATAATAATTCAGGTAGACTGGTAATTTTTCATGACATTTCATGACTTTTTCAGGGTCGAGTGTAATTTCATGAGGTTTAAGATTTTTCATGACTTCTCAGGTCGGTAGACACCCTGGGAAGGGTTACACGTAAAAACCCGCAAGGGTATACGTCAGAACTCAGGAATTAATTCAGAACGCAATGAACGAGTTTTAAAATACATATACATATACAATAATAATTATAATAATAAGCTATCGTACGTACCCGTTGCCTACACTGGTCCACGTATCTAAGTCCGAAGTAATCTGTCTCCATAATGTTGAGCTGCTTGCATACATATTCGAGTATGTAGCGTCCTTTGTGTTGGGGCTGCAACAAAAATGATTTCTTTTGTCTCTTCGCTTATGGATAGCCGACAGCAATTCAATTAAATAAGCCCTTAGCTATTATCACTATCTTCATTATTTTTTCATTCATTTTATAATGATTACTATTGTTTTTTATTTTTATTTTATAATAATATTGTTTTTATTGTTATTATTATTATTTTATTCCGAGGATCGTTCCATTCCATTTATCGTCAAATATAAAATCAATGCTCCATTTGCACGCGTATGTGGACATGCGTGTATTTTGATTTCTCGTACTTTTTCAGGAAATAGTAAACGCTGAATTTGCTCCGCATGGTTCAGGGCTTGCAAAAACGGCGATTTTTATTATATTCTTTTTTTAAATTTATATCAACGTTGTCACGCTCGATTACTTGTTTTGCACGTACGTGAGGCTGGGAGAGCACGATCGAAGATAGAAATTATCATAATTATGGGTTTGGAGTAGACGAGGAGGAGGAAAACGGAAAGAGCGAATTGACGAGGCGCATGACGATCGAGTTGCGGAGATTCGTTATACTTCGTGCAGAGCAATGGGCGAGTACGGAACCGATCAGCGAATGCTTCCCGATACGAATATCTCGTACATCCTGGAAGGTCTCGTATACGCACACGTGTATAATTATCACGCGTGTTGCGCAACTCGTCCCACGTTGCGGATTCTCGCTCTCGTGTTACATAGCGTAGTTTTACTATAAACGTGGATTTAGTATATACATACATACATACATACATACATATATATATATATATATATATATATATACAGCTCGAGAGGTCGGAGATCAAACGAGTCGCGAAGACTCGTACGATTTTCTCGTCGTTTCTTTCGTACCTCGACAGTTGCATTTTTTTTCTTCCACACCTAATCAAAGTGTTCGCATTGATCGATAAAACAAATGTGTAACAATTTTTTGTGGGATTTTTTCGAACCTTTTTCACGATCTCAATTACTTGTTTTTTTTCCCCGCAAGGATACATCGATTCAATGATTGAAAAATAAGATTCGCTCGGTAAATTTTTCCCACGATTTTCCTGTTATTGAGCTGTTGAATTATCTCGTAAAAAATTACAAATATTATTATTATTAGGTGTACAACTTAGTTCGGTCCGTTTTCAAAAGATGGCTCTAGGTGCTATAAACGGTTGACGGCAACAACTGATTTTTGCTGTATCGTGAAGTATCAACATCTCTTAACAAAATATCGTTTACAGACCTTTGAGTTTTGCGCATCAAGTCTAATTTTTACTGCGGTGAAAATGTCGAATTTCGTCCCAAATAAGCACCATTTAAGTCCCAAATAAGCAGCCCAGACCTTGCCCTTTTCGACTACCATTTGTTGCGATCGATGCAGAACGCTTTGACTGGAATACGCTTCGCGTCACAACAGGGTTTCACAAATTGGCTCGATTCATTCTTGGCTTCAAAAGATGAACGCTTCTTCCGCGACGGAATTCATAAATTACCAGAAAGATGGGGAATGGTAGTGGCTAGCGATGGACAATATTTTGATTAATGTATTGATTCATTTTATCATTCAAATAAGTGCGTATTTTAAGCAAAAAACGGACCGAATTAAGTTGTACACCCAATATTATTATTATTGTACTGCATTCATGATATAATTATCCAAGCTGTTATTGGTAGCAGTCTTCAGGGTTTACCCTTTAGGGGTGTTTACACATAGACGCCCCCCTCCCATTCCCTTCGCATTTGTTCTTACAAATGATGTACATGTGTTTCCGCTTTCGTAACTTTTTATATACTGGTATTTTCTTCTCTTCGCGCTACCTGTTTCAGCAATACCTCGAATTCTTTTCCATGCGCATATACTGCCGTCATATGGAAGGCGGCATCTACAAAAAATCGAAAGTTTTACTATACGGAATGATGGGAAACTTCGTACTGATTCCAACGATACCAAGAACGGATCTTCGATTTTTTTGTAGATGCCGCCTTCTTCCATATGACGGCAGCATAGCTCTCTGGCGGGCTTATTCCTCACCAGTGCCTATAATTTTGTCTTAGTTTTTACCCCCTTTTATATTCCAGCACTTCTACCTTTTTCCACTACTTCCGCTCTGATTTCTGCCTTCACCGGTTCGCCGCCACAAATGCGTTTCAAGCTCTCCTCCTCTTCCCTACACATCCGAGAACTATTGTCTCCGTATCCCTTATTACTTTCTTTCCTTACGTTCCCGCACCTTATCCTTACCCATAATTCCTCCGTTTTCCCACTAAGCGCCTTTATTACCCAGTATTTTTCCATTTCTGCGTTCCCTTTTCTGCTTCTATACTCTTTGCAATATCCCGAGTGGAAATCGTAACTTATCACCGCTTAGCCACAAGCTAGTAAAATTATGTTTCAAATCGCTATTAGCCAGCCGTTTAAGCTACTCACTACCTGACCTCGTAACGCTTTGGTCATAAAAAATGGGTGGATTAACAAATGTAAATAACTTTATCGGATCAATGAGTTAATTTCGTTCGCATTGAGAACGATAATCGCGTAGAATTACATAACCTTATATTGTATTTGTCCGATCATTTATTCTCGCTAGTGCGACCGCAGTTAGCTAATGTTTGCTAGGTTATCGCGAGTTCCGTTCCGTTCGTGTTCCGGCCTGAGCAGACTTGCCTTGGCTGATTTACCTGACCGAGGCCTCCCATGGAACAAACCGGGAATACAGCAAAATCGTTTTTTACGGCTTACCCTCTATATTTGGAAATTACAATCTTCTGACCGGGATACATTGCGAGCAAGTACACCTTCACGTAATGTCTACTCGGCCGGAACATTGACATGTTCTAAAAAGTGGAGTCTGCCTTCAAGAACTAAAGAAGAGTTACTTTGTTTTTCACCTCATCAAAGATATTTATAATTGATTGGGATGAAACTAATACATCTGTCGTAATTCTATTCATCATTGAAAGCATTCATTCCATCAATGATAATCGACAAGGATAACAATGCTTATCATAAATACCGGGATTACGATAACTAATTATTCGAGGATAAACAATAGACAAATCATTTTATAAGGCAAAAAAGTAAAGCAGGTCATTCGTGGTTTTCGAACGCCTTGTCGCTATGTTGGGAAATACCAATGTTCTGGCCGGGAAGACGTTACCTGAATGCATTTCGCCAACAATCCGCCAGGTGGCTACAAGCGAAGCGCTTCGCGTAAGCAAGGTACCGTCGTACGAGAATAAAAGTTCGTCCTGTGAGTTGTACCACGTACAGCAGTGCTATGCTTACAGCGTGCACTTACGCTTATGACTTTGCGATACTTGCAAAATAACCCTTTGCACTCTAGGCCTTTTTCGCTCGGATAGTGATCTGTGTACGTTTTTCCTGTCTATTTGCCTATCAGGAAATGCGAGCAAGCGTATGTATACACTCATATACTACTTTAGCAACTAGATAACCAACAAACAAAATGTTGTCGAAATACTAAATTGAATACACTCCCGATTTTACCTCCTCAAAGATTCCAAAAACGCTGAAACGTCATTTTTTACTTCATCGGCTGTTCCTGGTTATTTCCCGATCTATTCCCTAAAATTTTCCTGGTCATTTACTTGTTCCCCGGCCCGTTCCTGATCAGTTCTCCGGAATGGGAATGGCGGATCGGGGCCTAGCCCTAGACCTGTTACATTGCGAACCTATTCCAGGGTGGAAGGCCCGACCAGGGCCTGATTTTATGTAGGGAAGGCAGATCAGGCAGTACTTTTTCAAGACTCAATTTTCTACACGGGTTGTAACTCAATTGGCCAGCCATGAGCCAATCGCTCGATGGAACTACACGTAATCACATAACCTCACTTTGTCATTTGTCACCAAGATCGGCTGGGCAGTGACTATCCAAGGGATGCATAGCCGCAGTTAGCTAATGTTGACTACGTCATGGCGAGATGACCTAGTCATCTCGCCACTTAAGAATTTTTTTATTTTCAATGCCATCTGTAACTCAGGTTGCTTAGCCAGCCATGAGTCATTCGCTCGATGGAACTTCACGTAGTCACATAACCTCACTTTGTCATTTGTGACCAAGATCGGCTGGTCAGTGACCACGGTCTCACATACAGGTCTTGAAACGCCGGCCGTGTTTGATAAGTGACGAGTGGGCCGCTTAGTGACCAAGCTTTTGTTTCTCATCGTCGCCACCGTGGGTCGTTGTGATCGGGGGGTGTCATGAGACTAACCTAAGGCTAGATCATGGTGAGATATCAACCTAAGATTTTTTTTTCATTTGCAACGCAATCCGAAAGTCAAGTTGGTTAGCCAGCCATGAGTCATTCACTAGATGATAGTACGTGTAAGTCACATAACCTCACTTTGTCGTTCGTATCCGTAGTTGACGAGTCCAGTATGGCCTGGTTACTAGGTGGCACTTTTAATGGAACGCAGTGAGATCTTTAGTTTAAATCGATTGGGCAGAGAATAGAAAAATACCGAAAAACCAAATATTTAGAATATTGCTGGCTCATAGCGAAGCAGCCTTTAATCAGTTCAGATAAACTCAATGGGGCGAGCCAGTTACTAGTCCGGAACTCAGACCGGTTAGCACGATGTCCACTCGGGATGTTGATTTGTCAATCTTGCACCCTTCGTTCTGGATTTTCTGTTCAATTTTTATTGTCATTCCCCTTTCAACTTTTTGCTCTTTTCCGCCCATCTCCTCTAACCTTATGGCCATATTCCTCGTTCTCCCACGTCCCGCATGGCTTTGGCATGGTCTTCTCCGCACTTTGACGTCTTTCCGTTGATAATTCCTCTTACTTCTTCCTTTAGAGATACCTTCGGCCACCTTCCTTCTTCCATCTTTATTATTACTACCAGGTATTTTGCCGCGTCAAGTTGTTATTATTATTATTATAATATTATATCGTTGTTACTGTAATCATATTAGTTAATGAAGCTTCATTAACGAATGTCGGAATTATTATTGTTATTCATGTCACACGATATCACACTGTTATAATGAATATTTAATAAGAGAATTGCGGAACCGCGTATTACGTTCTGTGTAAAAAATCCTTTCGCAGGTGCGTTCTACAACTTGATACGAAAACTCGTATTACTTGGACCGTATACCGGACGGGTGGGGAGGTACGCGATTTAGTCGCGACCATATGGTACCCACGATGTTCGCGAAGCGTATTTTCCGCGCCTCGTGAACACCAGAGATAATTCACACGTTGATTCGCGCGTTCTGAGAAATTAACTTTCAATCCACCGCTGAAGTTTATTTTTATTAATACTATTATGACAATAACAGCAACAGCAACAATAATAATAATGACAACGACAACATTATCATAACATCAAAATGTAATAATAATCGAAGTATAATTATTTTTCCATTATTATTGCGATTGTTGTTTTTAGTTTTTTTTTATTGCCATATATCGAACACAATCAATTTCTGGTACATATTAACAAATAATTAATTATTGTTGGTTGATTCTGTTATTATTATTAATAATAGTAGTATTGTTTGTTTTATTTCCCGGTCATAAAGTTCCCGGTTTTTACAGAGTGCCCCCCCAAACAAACCCACCCCATGCAATACATATTTTTCCCCTATAACATTATAACACAACGCAATATAATTTATTTTTCATGCTTAGTTTTTTTGGTTCCCTCGCTCAGCGATTCTCACATACTAGCACAGTTCTTCTACCGGCCTTCCCTTCAATGCGTGCCCTATTTCCGCTTTTAAGTTTTCCCTGCACTGCGATTCACCCATACCGTCGGATCATCTACCACTTCTTTTTTAATTGCTTCCTTTATTTCTTTCGCATTCACATATGTTGCCGTCCGATCCAACGTTTTCACATCTCATGCTTGCCCACACTTCCTTTGTTTCTCTTTCCATTTTCATGTCATCGCAATAATCTTCTATTCCTAAGTTCTCCTTTCCGTCTTTGTACCCGCTGCACCACATTGACTACTTTATTTTGCTCCAGTCTTACAGTATTCCCTGCCTTATTTTTTACCATATATGCCCATTGCCTCCATTTCTTCCATGGCTAATTTCATTTCCTTTCCCCATTCTGTTGGATTTCCGTTCCGAATGTATCTGCTTCCCTCCTCACGCAAATATTTGGTCGTCTGTAGTTTTCCATCTTCATTACTTCATCTATGTATCTCGCGACTCTCTATGATGTTGAAGTATGCATCGTTGGATCGCAACAAAAATCTATTGTTTTTAATTGATCCATTTTTTTGGATGTTGTAGACTGTGAAAATCACTCAAACGTTTTTACGTATTCTCATTAAACACTCAAAACCTCAATTTGCAAAAACAAAAGGCCGTTGAGAATGATGAAAATTAGGAAACGCAAAATGGAAAAGAATAAAAATCGTTGGATTGCAATGAAGCAAACTTCAACGACGTCGGTTCTCTTCCATATTTTTATACCTATTCCCCGGCAAGCTTCTTCCATCCTCCAAATGTAGGCCGGCGTGTTTTCTTCTACACCTATCGCCATCTTGGTGCATTTAGCCTGCAGCTTTTTTATTATTATCATCAAGAAAATAATAATAGCAACGCTCAGCATAAAAATACTAAGCATATAATAATTAGTTATTCATTATTATCATTATAAATATTATAACAAAATTTATGAAATATAATATAAGTATTAGGTGTTGGAATTAATTCGTAGCATTTTACAAGAAATGGCGTAGGTATTACAGTATTTCGTTGTTACCGACCGTAATGTATTCATCGCGAAACAGCTATCATTGAATGTCATTTGCTGTACATAACCTCTTTTTGAATCGGGAACAACAACACTTTATGATTTATTGAATATGTCAACATTTGTGCCGAATAAAGTCTTTTTACGGCGAGTTTTAATTCATTACTTTAATACGAACAAAAGTGGTGCTGAAGCTCATCGTATTTTAGTGAAAGTGTATGGTGAACATGCTCTAGCTGAGTAAACGTGTGGGAAGTGGTTTGCACGTTTTAAAGCTGGTGATTTCGACTTGGCCAGCCGAGAAAATTGGAAGATAATGAGTTGGAGACATTGCTCAATGAAGACTCATCTCAAACACTTCAAGAATTGTCTACATCATTGGGAGTTGACTTATCAACGGTAGGAAAACGTCTTAAAACTTTGGGCATAATCCAGAACGAAGGACATTGGGTCGCATATGAATCCCCAATGACCAAGGGACATTGAGAGGCGTCTTTTGACGTGTGAACTGCTGCTTCAACGGGAGAAAAGAAAAGATTTTTTGCATCGAATTGTCACTGGTGGATGGATCAATTACGACAATCCGAAGCGCAGAAAGTCAGCCCGTCCAACCATCAACATCGGTGGCAAAGCCAAATATCCATGGGTCCAAGCTCCTGCTTTGTATTTGGTGGGATCAGAGGGGTGTGATTATGAACTGCTGAAATCGAATGAAACCATAACTGGGGATCGCTACCGACTGCAATTGATGTGCTTGAGCCGTGCATTGAAAGAAAAACGGCCGGAACACTCCGAAAGACACGACAAAGTCATTTTGCTGCATGATCATGCTCGTCCGCACGTCGCAAAACCGGTACAAACATATCTGGAAACACTTAAATGGGAGGTCCTTCCCCACCCGTCGTATTCTCCAGATATCGCTCCTTCTGATTACCATTTGTTTCATTCGATGGCTCATAGACTGTCTGAGCAGAAGTCTACTTCTTACGAAGATTGTCAAAAATGGGTCGATTCGTGGATTGCATCTAAAGACGAGGCGTTCTTCCGACACGGTATTCGTACCCTGCCCGAAAGATGGTCAAAAGTAGTAGAAAACGATGGGCAATACTTTCATTAATGTATTTTTTATTTTCATTTAAAATAATTTTTTTTCATTAAAAAAAAGCGCTACGAATCGATTCCAAATCCTAATATTATAATATAAAAAAAATCAGTACGAGTATTCATGACAGCAATTTTCTCGATCAAGATTATTATTATTTTTGTTACTATTACCAATGTTATTTTTTTTTCCAATTATTGACGTTATCATTATCGGAATCGTTATTAGTAGTTTACTGTGAGCCGATTATTTATAACAGGCGCGAAAAATTAACCACAAGTTATTTAAGATGTTAATTAAGTTATTAAGGCGGTCGTCACATGTGACAGGTAAAAAAAAACAAAAGAAAAATGTTTTGCACAAATCGCAAAAAGCATGTGCGTGTTATATGGGCCCGGCATAGCAAACTAATGGTGAGTCAACATTTTCTTTGTGTAAATCGTACTTGAACTTTGAGACGCGTTTTTCTCAAAACTGTATTTTTCAAATTGGCTTCCATGATACCTCCAGAACTATTGAACGGTTTTCGCTCAAATTTGTATGGTATAGTATATCATCTATAGTTCTATAGTTCTCTATAGTTCTATCACATCTATAGTTCTCACTCGAACTAGAATATTTCTGAAATCTGCGATAGTTTTTTTATGCTGAAAAAGTGAAAAAAAATTACGAAACTTGGGACTCAACTTTTAAAACGGCGCCAGAAATGCAATTTCCGATATTTTTCCTTTACTCTAGTTCCGGCGATAACCTCAAGTCTACGAATTAAATCATGGCAGCCGTCAACCAATTTTGTTTCCACATGAGTGTCTTCCGAACGCTGTGAAGTCGATTGAACTCGTTATTTTTGTTTGATAAAATTCTGAGGGACTGTAAAAATGTTAATAAATGCATGGTAAAAATTCAGAGATAGTGTGTTTTAATGGTTCATAAAAAAAATCCCAAGACATAGTTGTCACATGGGATAATGTTAATGTGAGGAAAGGAAGTGGCGAGGACTCGAGAAAAACGTGAGGCTTTTTTGTATTGTTTTGTTTAGGATTCGAGTACAACAAAGCGTGCTAACGAGCGACCCTCGATGTGCATGTAAACTTTGATAGCTATCGAAACAACGGGTGACCGGGTAGCCTCTTAAGCCTCGCGCCCCTTACGCCCTCCAACGCTCCATACTCTTGTTGCTCATTTATCCGGGGATCCGTCGCGTACGATGACGTACGTGTATGTGTAAAGTCCCCCCCTGAACGTTGTATGCACATTGGCATACGAAACGAGGAGGAGTCCACGGGTCTGTGCAAGAACGTACGTAACCCACTGAACCTGCGCGCCCCATCCACTGATGTCCCACTTTGCCGCTGTCGCGCGGTCTCACTCGCTCCGCAGACGTACCGGGTGTCCCCCCGAAACCGCAAACCCTCGGATCACTCGATAAATCCACGGTGTAGGGAAAAACGAGGGGCAGCAACTTTCTCAAGCTCGTTTCAGGCACGGGTCTATGGATAAGCTTGGAGCCCCAGCCACAAATTCGTTTTCAATATTTTATTCTGATGAGAGTATCGGGATGACGAGGTCGGAACTTCACACACAATTGATACATAGTCTTGCCAAGTTTGAGGATTTTTTTTATTGCCAAATATTGATAAACAACGACGATATTAGCGTTTAAAGAAAGTGCCGCCGTTGCTGGATGGCCAATCGGTGTGAGTGCGGCTGGCAACTAAGCTCATCCAGTACTGGATTTGCCAATAGGCCGTATAGGCCTCCGAAGTAACTCTAGTGGCGCAGCCCTTGCGGCGAGTTTTGGCAAAACTTGGATTGGTTTTCGTCTGCTAGTGCAGTATGCCGGTCGCCATTTAAATCAGGTGTTTGCGTGAATGACAGCACCGCGTGTGATGTTTACGTTGTTAAAACAGCGTTTCACGTCATATTTGGGATTGTTGACGCGTGTTTGAGGAAAAACTTTTCCCATCACGGTCCTTTTCTCACCAGCAACAATTTCGCGAACTTCCGATACATGACGACTATCGAAAGTTTTCTGCCTATATTGCAACATCCTTTGTATAAATTTCCGATGCAAACAATAATTTAAACAGAAATTTTGTTGTACGGCAGAAAAAAAATTGTGTGCAGCCAATGTATGCAATTTCATTAACATTCTCTTCGTCACATACCTATAGATATGCTTTTAGGGCGAAAGGAAGTCATGAGGATACATTGAAATCCGCACGTAATCGTCATTAGTTCCATCGCACTATTTTATTTTATTTACAAGCACATTCCATTCACAATGTATTCGTTTCATTTTCACACTATTTTATTTTACTTTCAAGCACATTCCATTCACGAAAGTTACTTCGGAGGCCTATAGGCAGCTGCCTAGGGGCGGCATACTTTAGGGGGCGGTGGATTTTAGAGGCACCTAAAAAGGCAAGTGGCCTATACTTAAGGGGGTAGGCCACAGTAACGGGTATAAAATCATGTGCGAATTTAACATTTTTTTTCGTATGAAAAAGTGATTCACAAAATGAATTACACATCGATTTAGTATGAGTATAAAGCTGTTGAAAAATATATATTTTTTTTTTCGATGTAAAAATGGCCGACCACTCGAAACTTCTCGAAACAGCTTTTTTTCAATTGGCGTGACAAATAACTTCAACAATTTTCACTCGATTTACTTCAAATGTAAAAGTTATGTTCCTTATTGCATTTCGCAGAGAACGTACGGAATTTCTGATTAATCGAAAACTATTCATTTTATGAGCAGTTTATGAGCAATCATAACGAAATTTTTCACTGAAAACTCATTTCATAAGTTCAAATACCTACAACTTTTGAATAAAACAATATTTTTTAAATTTCGGACATACTTCTCTAGGTATTCTAATGTAGATTGACGAGAATTTTTGTTTTTTGTTCTAGGTAAAAAATTGTGGATGCTAAATGTCACGGCGTGGAGCGCCTAAGAAAAAGATAAAAGAAAATATTAGTAGTCGGCCATTTCGTACATCGAAAAATATATATATATATTTTTTCTCACAGCTTGATATTCATACTAAATAGATGTGTAATTAATTTTATGAGTGAATCTTTTTTCATATGAAAAAAAATGTTAAATTCGCACATGATTTTATACCCGTTATGTGGCCTAACCCCTTGAGAAAAGTATAAATTCAGCACTGAGCTCATCTCAAATGAAAAGTAACAATAATGATGGTTTGATGGATATGTTTATTTGTTTAGAGGTTTACACCTGTTGCAAAGAAGATCGGTGGTTTAGCCTACCAAAGTTTGTCGCCTTATCTGATAACAGTTTGGTTCCACATTTTCATTTGTAGTTGATCTTAAACTTAAACTTAATACTTATGTACAGAACATCTTATGTTCTGCATGTGTGATCAGTCCTCTTCTGACAATTACTTTCACACCACTTTCACGTCTCCCCTTTTAGTTACAAACCTAAAATAAACGCACGCAGCTTACAAGATTCTAATACAAATAATGCGAGGTTACGCGCCCATAACTCTATGAGATTGTCCAGTGCAACCAGTGGGTTAGCTATGATTAAGTAACGCATTCTGGCGAACTCATACACGGGACATTCGAATAACAATAATGTACTTTTAGTATAATAATCAAAGTTTCGTATGACTGAATACTTTTTTTATATTTTGAAAGTTCGATTTTCGACAAATAATCAACTTTAATAATTTATTATTAACGAATGGATAAACATATGGAAAAATCATTCGATCGTACGGTGGAGTATGTTGTAAGCTATACTCTGTCCGAAATTGAAGTGAATCGAACAAATAGATTTTGAGATACGGCTTACCCCGTTTCGTAAAGCAAAGTGCTCGAGATAAAGGCAACAACAAAAATATTGTAAATCGCAGGTTCGCCGTAGCGCAGCGGGTGATCTGAGCTTTTACAAAAATCGTCATAACTCGCTCAATTTTTGGTTTTCCTACAAAATCTTCGTTGCAAATCAAAGTGCAGATACTAGGCTATAAAAGTGTTCAATGGAAAAAAAACGTATTTTTTGAAATATTAACCCATTATGTCACTGTGTTAAGGGGGGATTGTCTTTTTTTTCGCAAAATTTACCGCTTTTTGGGAATTTTTTTGTGAAGAAAGTATACAACGGAAAACTTGTGAAACTTGGCATATAGTTTTATGGTTCTGTTTAATACATACAAAAAATTTTTTAAACAATTTCATCAAAAAATCCCCCCTTAAACGCGTTTTTCACGAAACAGCTTTTTCACAACTGGTGTGCACGAATTCTCAAAAACTATTCAACCGATTGCCTTCAAATTTGGACAGAATGCTCAGCTGACATCCTTTTATCGTTTGATGAAGCAAAAAAGCAATACGTTTAATAGTTTTTTATTTATAACAAAAAATCGATCAATATTTTTCGCAAAATCGATACTTCAAGTTCAAAACGTCACCAAATCGTCAATTTTTTTTTCCCTTCATCGAACGATAGCTATATGTGTCTAAAGTAAAATGCTTTTTGGGTTTTTGTTGCAGGATGAACGTGAAGGCTGTAATCGTGCACACCATCAAAAAAGGACCATCGCGCGTCGAGGGGGGTGGGAGGCGGATTTTTTGATGAAATTGTTTAAACATTTTTTTGTATGTAGTAAACAGATCAATAAAACTATATGCCAAGTTTCACAAGTTTTCCGTTGTATACTTTCTTCACAAAAAAATTCCCAAAAAGCGGTAAATTTTGCGAAAAAAAAGACAATCCCCCCCAATATTGTTCTCCAACAAACCATCTCTCACAAAATCCCATATTGACTTTCTATCCTTTTTAAATCAATGCCACACGACGGCTACAAACCGTTGTATAGTCTTTTAGTGCAATTAATGCAAACTAGATGGCGTTAGTTGGATCTAAAGTTCACTTATCGCGAGATTGCAACATTCGAGTGTGCCCAAAGTTTGCCAAAATCGAAATCGCTGGCGTATCACAAACGGTGAGTGAAAAATGTGCCGTGGCTTTGTGCTAACAACTGATTCACAGCATTCCATACATCATAAAGGAATGTTACGAAACAATGTAACTTGTCTGGCACACTCCCTTTATTGCTTTATAACTAGCTCTCTCACTACATTTTTCATGAACTAAATAATACGTGCTTTTTTTGTACTTTTTAAAACCCAATATAAGGGCCTGAAGTAAACTATTTCTTAATTTTCACGTTGTTGAGTTATAAAGGGTTGTGCTTGTGAATCGCGGCACCCTGTAGATTCACTCGCGCACACGGTGAAGAGCTTTGCACAGTCTTCACTCGAAAGCTTTGACCTCCACTTTCGAGTATCTTCGCGAGATGCCCTATCCGAGTCTGGGGACAAATCTTGACGCGAGTCTCACTCATGTAACTCGTGAGTATGTGTTTTTTTCCCGTTTTCAAGGGTTGCGATAAATCTCAGTGTCGTAATAACTTCCAGGGCGATCTGACGCGTTTTTTGTCCTTTTCTCTTTCTTTTGGAAGATTCTTCATCGTGCCAAGAAAATGGAACGCAGTTTCGTAGCCCCCCGCCCCCCCTCTCTTCTGGATTGACCTTATAAGAACGTCGGTCGGAAGAATGTTTTTTTTGTGCACACGTTTATATAAACACCCTTCTATATCTATACGGGATAAGTCAGTAGAAACTAGACACTGAAAACGCCTATAAATATTTATTGTAGCGAAAAAAGATCAGACAAAATATGAAAAAAATTGCCTAGATCGTTATTAAGGAGGTCATCCCAGGTGACAGCTATTTTTTTTCGCTTTTTTGGAGATTTTTTTTATGAACTATTCAAACACGCTATCTTTTAATTTTTACCACACATTTATTAACATTTTTACAGCCCTTCAGAATTCTATCAGACAAAAATAACGAGTTGAATCGACTTTACACCGTTCGGAAGACACTCATGTGTAAAAAAAAGTTGGTTGACGGCTGCCATGTTTCCGGAGGTTTTGCTCAACGGAAATTAAAAAATCGAACGGCATTTTAATTTTCAGATCAAGGCTATCGCCGGAAGTAGAGTAAAGTGAAAATATCGAGAATTCAATTTTTGGCACGGTTTTAAAAGTTAAGTTCCAAGTTTCGTAATTTTCAGACTTTTTCCGCTTTAAAACCTATGACAGATATCAGAAATATTATGGATCGGGTGAGAACTACAGATGTGCTGACTATACCATAAAAATTTGAGCGAAATCCGTTCAATAGTTTTTAAGATATCATGGAAATCAATTTGAAAAACGCATTTTTGAGAAAAACGCGTTTATAAGTTCAAATACGATTTAAGCAAGGAAAATATTGACTCACCATTAGTCTGCTATGTCGGGTCCATATGACAACCACACATTTTTTGGCAGTGTGTACAAAAAAAATTCGATTTTTTTGGACCTGCCACATGGGATGACCGCCTTAAGGGGAGATATACACCTAGATGGTCGAGGTCGAGGATTCAGAAGCTATGAACATTCCGTCGACCGTAGAAGACCTACACTATGGGCCTGGTATCGATGATCCCATGTAAGTTGACAAATTTCATGATTTATTCATTCCCAAATTTTCAAACGCGTTTTTCTCAAAACCACGTTTTTCAAATCGGTACCGAAAATTTCTCGAAAACCAATGAACCGATTGCCTTGAGGTTTTTTGTGGTTATTCTATACACCATTATCTAGTACTTGTCATAGGATTTTTTTTCCGTTACTTAGTTTTTGTTTTATAGGCAAAATAATAACTAATTTTTGGCCCAAAAATCACTATTTATGTTCAAACGTCCGCCATTTTGTCATGAATCGATATTTTCAAAATGGGCTATGACAAGTACTAGATTATAGTATCTAATTTAATCATCTTTTTGGTTTTTTTTCAGATGATTTTTGAAGAAACGCCGGTGGGTACCGTATACGCAGATTTTTTTACGACGCTCCAAGGATCATACAATATCCTTGTATATTTTTGATATCTTTAAATAAAGAAAATTAAACATATTTTTGAATGTATATACTTTTAGATCATTACAACCTCAATCCCAAATTTCAAATAGTTTTTCTTGAAAAAATTCACAAATATGACCTTTTTTCCGGCTCCTAGGTGTATATCTCCCCTTAAGGAAGGTTTATTTCAGCTTTTTTTTAGCGAGACGGCACCCTCATTTCGAGATCATCTCTCCGTCTTCAGCATGTAAATCCTATCTACATTTTTTATGACTTACCCGATAGTCTTTTTTCGAACGAATTCTAATAAGAAAAAAGAAGATAATCTTCCTTGAAACGAATTCGAATACGAAAAAAAAGTGCGTAACTTTTTACGTAAAAATTAAAGAGATTCGAAGCATTATTTCCCTTTTTTGTACGTTACTCGAATGGACGCTCGTGAATCTGCGTGTTGATAAAAACTGCAAAATCCTTATTAATTAATTGGCCGGATGTAAGAGGGCGTATAATTATTAGAGGCAGAGAGCGGGGACCAGGGAGGGGGGTGCAAAAACTCTCAAGCTTCGAGCACGAGACGGAGCGTACGTATGTACCATGTAGGTGAAAAATTCCACTCTCCAAGTAGTGACTCTCCAGCAAGGATTTTCGTTCCCAGTCTATATGTAAATGACGAGAGTGTCGGGCGGTGAAGGACACGAAGGTCTTACCAACAAATTCGAAATACTGCGTGGTGTGCGCGCAAAGACCTTATCCCGTTTAACCTTCGTCGCTTTTCCGATACGTGTGTGTGTAGGGGGGTGGATGCGTGTGGAACGCGAGCTCTCGTCGCACGCCAAGTAGTACAGCCGCGTTTTACGTCGGACTGAAATATAGCGCGAGAGCCGCGCGCGCCAGCGAGTGCCACTAAATCTCTCGATTGCCGGCTCTATCTCGTCGTCCTTTCCGCAAGTTACGATACGAGAACTTTGCATTAATTTGCATGTTTCTCGAGGCCCGCGCTCGTCGCCTATGGGCGTTTTCTTTTTAGCGTCCATTCAGAGATGTTCCGCTTCAACGGGTCTGTATAAGCTTGAATTTCGAAAATACGAGTTTTTCGCCGTTGCAGGGTGTCTAATTTTGACCAGAACTGAATTTGCATGACATTTAAGGATTTTTAAGGCAAGGAATGGGGATTTTTTCATGACTCTTAGTATGACTTTCGGGCATAGAAGTACCCGTGTGGAAATATTTTCCGGGATGTCTAAAGGACCCAACTAATTGTCCCCAATTTTATCCAGGGCCTGGTTTGGATTCCGACTGGTACCTTTATAGGATTGTCCCGCTTTTGAAATCGGGCCCTTTAGTGGACATCTATTCGGGGCTATACTAGATTCCCTGATTGCGCCTGAATTATCCAATTTCGTCCCTACTATACCCCTGCAATTAGCCCTGTTAAGTCCCCACGTTCACCCCGTCAGATCCCCATGATTCCCCTGTATTTCCCTGTAATAAAGAAGATGCATATTTTCCGAGAAGATTTATAAATATATATCTATTTATTTATTTATTTATATATATGCTAGCAAGTTTACAAACATTCTTATAATAGAAAACAATATGCTGACGTTTTAAGGATAATGTGAACAATATAAAACGTTATATGTTAATCATGTAGATAACGATTCAGAATACTTCAATGGCTAAAAATACTTTTTAAGACCAATCTTTGGGGAGGATGAAAAATGCAATAAGAACACTCAATCATCCATTAGAGCAATATTGTCGCCAACAGCATGAAAGAAATCTCATTCCATCTAATCCAACAGAGATCCCCATTCAATTTAAAATCATTAGCCGTACTCTCAAAGACGGGACAATATTTGTAAAATCAATGATATTTAATTCCTCTTTTTTCATCACAATATGTACGCCGAACAATGTTGTACTTTTGAGCGATAGTTGTATAATGGAGATAACAAAAATTTATGGCGAAAATGAATCCCAAGAATCTCTCTACATCGAGGGGAAAATTTCGAAAAAAAAAGTTGACATGTACAATTATCCACGTAAATCATCCAGTATTGGAGCATGGAGAATCCCAGAACAAACTTTAAACGATGCAGTTTACACATTGGCCAGCATCAAGAGAAAATTGGTAACATTGCGATTGTCCCTAGAACCAAACGGAAAACTCAATACTTATGCCCTGACATTGCTTCATGTATAAGTGATTACTTAAATAAAAATGTATATATTTTTAAGTTGTAACGTTTTCTCCTTTTCTTTCAAATTCATTGAAAATGATAAGCGAATTGTTAAGTGAGTGAGATATTTGCATGAGGCAGTTATAAAACACTGATAAATTACTATTAATTTTTGTCGCTTATTAATATTATAACTTTAATTGATCTTTGTGATGATCCCTGACTATATCTGACCAGGCTTTTTACTGGTGAACCAAATGAAACCGTAATTTATTTTATGATGGAAATTGTGACTGAACTACACTGGGCCCACATTAGTCTGCCTGGTCAAGACCCGATTAAACTCATTGTAAAAATTAGCCAGTGCCCTGACAGCACCTGGTCGGGGCTTTCATTGGTGCATCCATCGTACCCCTGTTATTTTGTATCATGGAAACTAATGAGTACCTTTCTAGGACCGTTTGTGGCAGTATTCTGGAAATCCCTGTCAGGGATTCCACTTCGAAGCCGTAACGGGACCTGTATATTCTTCGGGTTTCCCGGACTATTTTCCACACGGGATACTTAATGATTCTACTGTGCGACCGATTTTCTAAATTTTTATATTTTAATTTTGCTCTTTCAAACAGATGTGTGTTGTATGCCAATAAAAAGTATACGGAATAAACGAAAAGTCATCAAGCTGTACAATTCCATATGTAGTAAAAAATGGGAGACAAGCATAATTTCAAGAATGCTATAAAGAAATATATTTTGGGAACATCTAGAAAAATATTACATACATTTAGGGACTTTGAGTAATATCATCTAGTCGCTTTACACGAATAACAAAGAAAAACTAATATGTTGAGATAACGCATCATTTTCTTTTGCTTTCTTCTATTTTATTTTCTATCGATTCGATATTCGCGTCGCTATCGACAAGTACCGCAAAGTTAGTTCATATTGAATATAGACTCAACGATAATTTAGTAGGGTATAGTAATTCGGGTAGACTGGTAATTTTTCATGACATTTCATGACATTTTCAGGGTCGAATGTAATTTCATGACATTCAAGATTTTTCATGACTTTTCAGGTCGGTAGACACCCTGGGTTGTCTAGTACAGGGTGATAACTTTATATGGAAAAAGAGATTTTGTAGAAATTCTGAAAATTGGGCGACGATTCTTGTAAAGAGATCGCGCTGCGATCTACCCTTTTTTTCGAAAATCTATTCGATCGGTTCACTTCAAATTCGAACAGAGTGTACCGTAAAACGGGGTACTTTGACATTCAGAGTAACTTTGACAGTTTTTAGAGCTACTTTGACAGAGCGCCAAAGTACGTTTTAAATGTGTGCGCAACGAGGCCGCTTGACCTTCTGTGGCGGGCGGCGAGGGCGGGGAATAAACTTGAACAACAATTTGTTGTTCAAGTTCATTATAATGTCGCTAAAGTTGATTGTAATGCTACTGAAGTTGATTTTAATCTCAATGACAATTATAAGACTCATCAAGTCCCTATAATAGCACCCCAGGTACTTGATATTTTTATGTAAAATGTTTCCTTAAGGTGGTACGAGCGCGCAATCTTGATTTCTTTGGATTTTGATTAAATTTTCACCAGACATTGTTTATACCATAATGCATGTTTGAGTGAAATTTCGAAACAGTCGACTATTTAGATTTGGAGATAATGGGTTTGAAAATTGCAACTTTTAACACCGCAGGGGCCTGCATTGAAATTTAGACAGAATGATTTTCCGTAAAAAATATTTGTCCCCTATAATAAGAAGACATATGGCAACACCGCAGAACAGTATTGTTCAATATTGCGAGAAAAAAAATAATTATCGTGTTCCTAAATTTAAAAATGTTGTCATAAAAAAATATTTGCATTGTAAATATTAATATTTTATATTGTTTATGTCATCTTCATTAACAAATAAAAGTGTTGGTTCATTCATAACTAATTAAAAACTTTGTTCGATTAAAAATTACTTCCAAATGAAAATTTGTGTTGCAGTATTATTTTAAATATGCCGCGGAAACTCACGTCATTGGATACGTGGAACGATGCGGTGTTACTATGTGTCTTCTTATTATAGGGGACAAATATTTTTTACGGAAAATTATTCTGTCTAAATTTCAATGCAGACCCTGCGTGTTAAAAGTTGCAATTGTAAAACCCATTATCTCCCAATCTAAATAATCGACTGTTCTGAAATTTCACTCAAACATGCATAATGATATGAACAATGTCTGGTTAAACTTTGAACAAAATTTTTGACCGTTTTCTTTGTTTTTTTTTTAAGAAAGGACTAAAATACGTGGTCAAAAGAGCTTTTAGGTTTTATAAGGTATATGTTGAAGTATGTAAAAAAAATTTTTTTGTCAAATGTATCCAAAATGGCGGCGCACGAAAACCCTCTCCGCGGCACGCAGTAGAAATGTCGTAAATTTAGGCCCGGAACTAAGAGTGAAATATTTTCGTTAATTATATTGTTTTTAGCAGTCAAGTACGGGGGGGGGGGGGGGATTAAAAAATAATTAAAAGAAAAGTAGAGACGAGTTTGAAAAAAAGTTCGTTTTTTCGACCATAATTTTCATCTCAAAAGTAATATATTTTTTACAATTTTTGATTCATCAAAAAAAGCGCTCGTACTTGACTGGTAAAGCAACCTACGAAGCTACAGATAAAATTTCAAGTCGGTTGGACGAAAATTGTTCGAGTCCTGCTGCCTTAATAACGATGAGAATTTTGTTATAAAAAAATCATTGTTTTTCATTAATTTCGTGTATAATGCATAAAATATTACATCTTTTTTTATCAAAATCATTCCAAAGTAACCCTTAATCTTTGACATAAGTTGCGTTTCAATGCCCTGTCAAAGAAGACCCACACACGAGGCTACTTTGACACTTTAAAAAATGAATATACCAAATTGTGAGGGGTTGGTGGAGCTTGACTTTCTTATACATTTAATAGCCAAAGGACACACTGTTCTATTGGGGCAAGAAAAGTTGGTATCTAGGATGTTAAAAAACAGCTACCTACAAAAAACTTCCAAAACCTGTTTTAAGGTAGTTAATAGCATTTTCCATCGTATGACCGAATGATTTTTATATATGTTCATCCATTTGTTAATGAGAAATTATTAGAGATGTTTTTTTTTTGTAAAAAATCGAACCCTTTTTTCTGCAGCATGCTATTTTCGTAATTTCCAAATTATCAAAAAAGTATCTGGTCATACGAAAGTTTGATTATTATACTAACTGTACAAATTCATTATTTTTCATTCGCGATTAGCCTAGTTGCGGCGCTGCCTTTGAATAATAACTTCATTGTCAATCAGCATTTTTCCATTAAAAAAAAACAGACTTGGCAAGACTACTCATCAATCGTGTGTAAAATCCCGAGATCGTCATCCCATTACTCTCATAAAAAAATATTGAAAACTGACCAATTATTTTTCGTCTACTGCTCGAAGAGGAGAAAAAAGCATTCACGATACTACTAGTGTGCTCATCGTGAAGAAATCCCCTTTTTGCGCTCGTCGATTATCCGTTGCTGGTTATACTATTTCTTTTATTTCGTTTCTTTTCATTCACGCTTGTTTTTTTCTTTCTTTCTTATTCTTCTACCGACAAGGAATAACGAAATTCTATGAATATTGTTATGAACTTTAAGGTACGCTTCTGTCGGTTTTATCTTCATCTGTAAATTAAAATCTTTAGAGATGAGGGCTCAGAGAGGCTGGAAGGGGCGGAAGAGAATGAGGTTGAATAAAACCAGCCCTTCTCTCTCTTTCTCATTTAGAATGAGCTTAAAAAAAAGTCGTACAGAATAAATATATATGTCTCTATGACATCGATGAAATTCATTATTCCGTCCCCGGACGAAGTTCGTCCTACGATATATGCTCTCCACCTCTCTTTCTTTCTCGCGAGTCTCGACACTGTACCGATATTGGAAAAAAAATGCACAGGGGATGAGCCCGAGCAACGTTTTGTTCACGAGCGCGTTAAACCTCCACCCCCCCCCCCCCCCCATCACGCCCCTGATAAAGTTTATACTACCGAGCGCTACGAATCGGACTATGGAGAATTTCTGCTTGCAGTACTTTTTGTCCACGATGAATATTCGGAAAATAGTGTGTCGAGGAAGAGCATCAGGTACGAGAGACCCAAGAATTCTAAATGGTGTTGGAGTTCGCATGGTTGGAACGCAACAAAAATTGATTCTTTTTAATTGTTCGCATTTTTTGCTGTGAAAATCACTCAAACGTCTTTACGTATTTACGTATTATTATTACAACCTCAATTTGCATATTTGCATGTAAAAAAAATATTTTTGAAAAGCTAGCTTTTGTTTAATGTACGAAAAAGTAAAAAGAATTTTGTTTACCAAGTCATCTGTATGTGATGATAAATAAAGGGTTGGGGTGCTCAACTTTTTAAATATTTAGTAAATTTGATCAATTTTAGTTTCATCAACCGTATTTAATTTGGCACAATAGTAATTGGAGAAATTATTATCACACGTTTATACTCAGTTTCGGGATTTTTATTCAAGAAATCTAAGGTTGTTTTACAGTAAATTTAATACTGTTGATATGTTAACGGATTTGTGTAAATTAAAGCTGATATGTCTGAATTTCGAGCGCCTCAAGCTTTTATTTAGTCACATATAGGTGACTTGGTAAAAAAAAATGATTTTCTACTACTTAGTGCATTAAATGAAAGCTTGTTGGTAATAAACATTTTTTTACATAGAAATTATTTTCGACTTTTTAGACTTTAATTCGATTTTACTAGTTAGTTGTTACTAGTAGTTTACTAGTTTACGAATTTGTACGTTAGGAACATGGAATGCTTGTAAAAAAATAACACAGACCGTAATTGGGATTGAACTTACGACTAATTGCTGCATATAATATTTTCACATACAAACACAGTCGGCTACGGATTTGTTTGTACGTGTAAGTGAGTTTTTATATGGATGGTTAGATATCGCTAATATTAGACGAAAAGTTGAACATTTTATGGATATTCGTTTTTTTTTCAAGTTGAATCATGCATTGTCGCCTTTTAGATGCATGTTTGGAAAATTCCAGAGCTTGAAGTAGTTGGGAAGTGGGTGAAATGTAGATTTTCCGTTTTGCATTTCTCACTAAGTCAAGTTAAATAAAAGCTTGTAAAAAGGAAGGCTTTGGATAAGCGTAAAAATAAAGAAATGGAAAATTAACAAAAAAATCGTTGCATTTCAAGGGTGCTAATTTCAACGTCATATTCCCGGTCACGTTCTTATCTTGAGACTTCTTGTGACGCTCACGCGCTCGCGCTCTCTCTCTTTCTCTCTCTCTCTCTCTCTCTCTCTCTCTCTCTCTCCCTCTCTCTCTCCCCCCCTCGCCACGATCCCCGATGTAAAAAAAAGAAAGAAAAAGAAAGAAACGCCAACGAGGCAACGGAGCTCCAAATGAAAATCGAAAAAGAACCTTTTTTGTTCAACCGATCACATTTGTGCAATCGTACACACGATAGAAAAACAGAGATATGGAAGGAGGGAGAGAGATACGGCGTGGGGGCGAATAAAAAGGGATAGAGAGGGATGGGGAGGAAGAACGCGAATAATCGAGCGAGAGGAATTAATTGAGCAATCGATTGATTGGGATTGAATGACCCGTGAGCCTTGGGGGAATTTATTTCACGAACGCTTTTATGTTTGTGTTCTTTTTTAAAATGATTATTATTATTATTAAAATAAACAACTATAGCCTTAATTCTTGAGATTTTTCTGTATTTTTAGAACGAACAATTTCTTTAGCGTCGGCAATTGAAGCTAAAATTCTTAGTAGCATGCGCGCGTGTGTGTATATATATATCTACGCGTTGATTAATATTTATTTTTATGTCTTGAGTTGTGAGTTATACCCTTGCGGGTTTTTCGGTAGAACCCTTCCCAATTGAACGCTTTCTTGCCGTGATATGGTTGGAGCGGTCCAGTTGAGTCAAATGATGGTTTTTGCATGTTTTTTTCAGAGAATTTCAAAAAATGCATATGAGGTATAGATTTATTCTGTAGATGCTATTTTTTCATAAAATATATCATTGAAGGGCAAAACTATGCATTTTTATATTTTTATTAGGTGAATAAGACAAACTTTTTTGTTACTATCAACTTAAAAAAGTATAACATTATCGATGATTATTATGAAAAAAAAGCTGCGTCAGTGTAAATTTTATACAACTCATAATTAAATTTTAAGGCGGGATATACATTTAGACAGAAAAAAATAAGCAATATTGAGGAATTTTTTAAACTAAGACATAATTATTCTACAATTATCAAACTTTACGTATACTTTAATAGTATATTTAAGTATACAAAACAATTCTTTAAAATTAATTCATCATCAAAATGGCGGAGGGCTACAGCAGAGTCGCCGTGGGAGTTGCGAATCGGCGTGCAGTCTAGCTTGCCGTAGACTTTGATTTGCAAAAAAGTTCAAGCATTTTTTCAGTTAGAACATGTATAGTTTCTATGTGACGGCAATTAAAATGAAGAAAATGCACATTTGAGAAAATGGCACGCATTTATAAAGAAAAATTAACATTTCACGCGACATTTCTGTAAAATGTGGATTAAAAAAGTAGTTTTTTTCCAATTTTCGAAAAACAATTCTCGTCAAGTAGAAGGTACCAATATTATCAATATTTCTACCACGTTTCAACTCAATCGGCTTAATAGTTTTTTAGTAATCCTGCACGCCAATTTCGGTAATGTAGTTTTGAGAAAAACGCGTTTGAAGTTGATGCCCGCTCCGAATCCGAGCGGTGAGATACAGCGTTGACGGGCTGTAACGTTTGAAGTTTTACGAATTGCGCTTTAGAACTTGGGGAAAATATTTGACATATATAGTTCTACCGTTAAAAAAAAATCGATTTTTTTATCGTTGTAAATGTGTATCCCGCCTTAAGGTAGTACAAGCGCGCAATCTTGATTTCTATAGATTTTGTTCAAATTTTAACCAGACATTGTTCACATCATTATGCATGTTTGAGTGAAATTTCAGAACAGTCGACTATTTAGATTGGGAGATAATGGGTTTTTAAATTGCAACTTTCAACACCGCAGGGTCTGCATTGAAATTTAGACAGAATAATTTTCCGTAAAAAATATTTTTCCCCTATAATAAGAAGACATATGCAACACCGCATCGTTCCACGTATCCAATGACGTAAGTTTGCGCGGCATATTTAAAACAATACTGCAACACAAATTTTTATTTGGAAGTAATTTTTAATCGAACGAAGTTTTTAATTAGTCATGAATGAACCAACACTTTTATTTGTTAATGAAGATAACATAAACAATATAAAATATTAATATTTATAATGCAAATATTTTTTTATGACAAGATTTTTAACTTCAGGAACACGATAATTATTTTTTTCTCGAAATATTGAACGATACTGTTCTGTGGTGTCCCCATATGTCTTCTTTTTATAGGGGACAAATATTTTTATACCGAAAATTGTTTTGTCTAAAGTTCAATGCAGACCCTGTAGTGATAAAAGTTGCAATTATAAAACCCATTATCTGTCAACCTGAATAGTCGACGGTTCTGAAATTTCCCTCACACATGCATAATGATATGAACAATGTCTGGTTAAAATTTGAACAAAATCTATAGAAATCAAGATTGCGCGCTCGTACTACTTTAAGTCGTTTATAATGATGCTATTATATATTTAATAATGGCATCATTATAATTTTTGATGTCATATGAGGTTTTGAAGAATAGAGCTATTGGAGAATAGAGATGTTTCGGATACGAAATATCGTGGAATGGGGATATTTAAGAGCATTAATATTTCAGAAGTGACTTATTATGGAATTGTGATCTTTGCGAATAGAGTTATCTCGGCAGAGAAATGTTCTAGACATGAGACATTTTGGAATAGTGATGTTTCTGATTTAAAACCTGCTCCAGAGTAGAGGTATTTCAGAAGAGAGAGGTCTGAGAATAGAAAAATAAGGAATAAAGTTGTTGTCCTGTCGCCGGTATACGGCAACATGGCGGACATTGAAATTGGCAGCAATGCTCTTTGTTCGTAAGCCAAGATTCGCAATAATTTATCAAACCTTGATGGTTCAAAGTTGAATATCATTGGTTTACGATGGGCAAGATGGGGTTTTTCTTTTTACAGGGTACAAAAGTTTACTTTTCGTTAATCCGTTGTTAGAAAGGGGGTTAATCTTGGTGCAAAATAGCCAAAAAAAAACATCTTGCCCATCTAACCTCACATAAAATTACACACATTAAACTATTTTTTCTCTTTGGTGTTTTGTGGTGAAAAAAATTCAAACAAATTGTAGACTCAGTAAAGATTAGACAATGAGATTTATATATATATTTTTCTTATGAAAAATGCTGGGTTGTCGCTAACGCTTTCATACGCTGTAGCGCATATCATACGATATTTTATATATGCAAAAATAACAAAATGGTGGACATTTTTCGAAAAAAAGTGTTTTGTTTCACCGTTTTTGCGAAGAAAATAGTAAATATCAGAATTTTAAAAAATCCTTGATATGCGGTATAGCTATAGTTGCAAAGAATATGTGGTTAAAGTTTCATAAGGATCGGTTCAGTAGTGTCGAAGATTTTATCAACAAGCCGTCGAGAAACGTTGTTTTGAGAAAAACGCGTTTAAAGGTTCTTTGGGTTACATAAATACATACATTTAAAGAAAATGTATTTCGAAAGTGTATTTATTAAGTGTAACAACTTTAATATCAATATCTATAATATAAACCTATCAAAAAATTCATGAAAATATAATTTTTTAGCGTCTAAAGTGAGAAGACCCCTTAAGACATTTTATTATTATTATTTTTTTAAATTATTATTTTGTTTTTTTAAATTATTTATTATTGTTATAAACTATGATATTATTATTATTAATAATCTGCTCTGAACTACCTAAACGCAACGCAAAGTGTTTTCAAAAGCTAGAATGTACATTATTGCCGTACGTTTCGTCGATTTGCGACGAAAAAACAACTTAAATTGTTTGTTACTAACAAATGAACAAACATGCGAAATAATCATCCCGTCATACGATGGAGAATGTTATAAACTATGCTCTATTCGAATTTGAAATGAATCGGACGAATAGATTTTGAGATATGTCTCATGCCGTCATTTTTATATTAATTGCAGAATTTATTTATCGAATATACGTAAACATAGACGTAAACATTTAAAAACTATGAAATTACGACACGAAGAATCATTGCATATTAATATTTATTCCATATAGTTGACATGTAGTTTTAAATAAATTAGTGATTTTTTATGTTTTAATTATCAGTTTGATATTTTTATTGATTTTCGTAAGCCACACGTATGCTTATTCCATTCATCAACTAAGATAATGCAAAACTGCCGCAAAAACTTCAATGTCTAGCCATTAACTGTATCGCTTATTGAAAAATATAAACACAGGTCTAAAAAGTTCCACGCTTTCCCTAAAAAAAATTAAGATCTCCATATTATCGAGTTGACGAATTTATTCGTTTATTAATATTTATTCCATTTAGTTGACATGCAGTTTTGAAGAGATTAGTGATTTTCAATGTCTCAATTATTTGTTTTATGGTTTTATTGTTTTTCGTGAGCCACTCTTTTTCAGGCTTATTCCATTCATCAACTAGGATAATGCATTGAAAATTGCACGCTTATTAGACATTTATTGAAAAAATGAAATATTGAAAAATATAAAAAAAACAAGCCTTGAAAAGATCCACGCTTGTGCCGAAACAGTGTTGCCAGATGGTTTTGGCGGCTTCCCCCTGGACCATCGCTGGTTCCCCCTAAGAATCTCCTAAATAGCCCCCACCGAGCCACTGGCCTGAACAGTGCTGTAAATGAAGGGTATTTTCGCGATCGATCAAATGTCGTCAAATATCTGTTATTTAAAATGCATTTCCTACTTGTGTATTGAGTATTTTGTTTTGAAACTTGATTGCTGCGATCTGTGCGAATTATAGATGAAGATGAATACTTTTTTTTATGGAAATAATCGATGTAGTTAGATGAAACGTACGGTCGGTAAAAAAATGTATCGTGGTATGGTAATGTGTCTTCGCGCCTTGGAGGGAATTTCTTTTTGAATTCGCATATTACTAGAAACCCGCTTTTATATTTGTTTATATATTTGTTTATTATTACAATTTTTACTCATTTGCTAAATTCGATGGTCCCTCTTTAAAATTGTGCCAAAAATCGAAAAACACCCACAGCACCATGGACGAAGGGGGATTTGCAAGCGAAAACGATAACGAACGGAATGAGCACAGAGTGGATTTCCCCTCGGATTGATACTTATTGCAATGAATAATTCACTGATGCATGAATAGCTAAATTTCGGCCCTAAGTGTCAGGAAATATATCGAGGGTTCCAACATCGCTGTCATTTATATTATTATAAATATTCTCAGAGCTGAAACGCTTCAACATACGAGCTGTCGGTTTAAAGTCACAGCAATCACCGCTGAGCGTGAGTCGAACGTGCATTATAGCCTCGACCATTGCGACCGACATTTTGTTTCACAGCTTGTATCGGTTCGGGTTGAATGATTGTTTTCTTGCGTTCACTCGGGATTGGTGCACTTGTGGTTTTTTAAAACTTGTTTTGAGAAGAAGAAAAAAACCTCGGAAATTTGCAATTCCCTAAAAAAATCCTCACGCTTCAGAATTCTCCTAAAAAACCTACAAATTTTATCCCCCTATTTCTCTCCTAATCCTGGTAAAATACTGCTAAATATGGGAAGAAATCTCCTAATCTGGCAACACTGCGCCGGAAAAAGAAAGCTCTCCATTCTATCGAGTTGATTGGTATTCTCGTCCCGCGCAACACCCCGATTCTTATAGACCGCTCCGCGGCGATTCTCTCGCGAGAGGCCAAACGCGCGCAGCCACCTGGCGGACGGCGGGCGAAGCGCCCAGTAGTCCAGTGCGCTCGGCGCGGCCGTGCGCGATAGTCGCTCGCACTGGCCTTCCTGCTCCTCTTAACCGTAACGATAACGTGTTTCGTAATACACACGAACACACGGTGTGTACAGGAGCGGGCGCGATGCAACGCGAATCGAACTCTCACCTTATACGTCACGCTCGCAACGATTGATAATTGATGAACTTGCGGTTCTGCCGGGGTGGTGGAATCCATTGATTCGCCTTTGTGCACTGAGGCTAAGTATAAAAGTCAACTATGGCTGTGGCGTAACGATGCTTCGTCTCATCGCTTTACATTAGCGTTCGAGTGAGCGAGCAAGCGAGACAGAGAGAGAGAGAGAGAGAGAGAGAGAGAGAGAAAATTGCCTCGATTTGCTTATTTGCTTCGGAAACATTCGTCAATTGCCAGTCTACCGCAAATGTCAATCGAAATGTCGAATACTAAAATAAATAAAACCCACGACTCCCTCGTCTTGCTGCCGATTTTGTACTCGCGCACATTTCGAGATATGAAGAAAAAAAATCAATGAAACACTGGCCGACGGGCGAGTAGGCGCTGAAGGGAGGGAGGCTAAAAAAACTTATTTACATGCGATTTTATTCTCGCGCGCTGGATCAGCGACGAAAATATCTTTCAATGATCGGACCACTGAGCATCCGAGGGCCTTGGACGCGCGATTTTTTCTTCCACTTTTCCTTTCATTCGTTTTAGACACGTAATCGGGAGGCGAGCCGCGCGTTGCCGCTTACGCCTGTTATGGCGTATTCCAGTGACATTTTATAAGTGCGATGATGCGGCGTAATGATGAGAGAGAGAGAGGGTGGGGGAGCGATGACGAAATATCGAACGTACAGTGGAGCGGGCCAGAGAGCCGAGGCAGTTTGGAAAATCGATTGAAAACTAAGAAGGGATGAGGCAGATAGAGAGAAGAACGCGAAGGGGTCAGGGAAGTCCAGAGGAGACAACGGCCCAGAACGGCTGGCAAATCCGGCGAGAGACGTGACGGAACAAAAAAGCAGACTGCAAAAAATGATAAACATATTTCGCTGTTCTCGCGTCGCGTTTTCTCGCACATCGCGTGTACGTGCATAACTTTGCAACTGACGGAACGAAAAAAACGGAGGGGGGGGAGTTGCGATTCAGAAATTGCGAAGCGAGTATAGTCCTAGAGATCTGAAAGATTGCAAGAAAACAACATTGCATACGTGTTACAATACTCTAGAGAGTAGAGAGTTTTCTTTTTTTTCTCTCTTAATCGTGACACGCACTGAAAACGCCGAAAATGAGCTCGCCGCGTACGCTCGAATTTAGTGACGATTGAAAAGTACATTTTGCGATATGAGTAGATTTTTTTTTCGTTTTTGTTTTTTTACCTGAAAGTCACAGTGGATAATTTCGGCGTCGTCCAGAAGTCGAATAGTGGCGCGATGCACCACCGTTACGTCGTTCTTGCTACCAAACTTCAACATTTCTGACCTCAGATCGTCACCCGAATTATCCCCCTGGCCCTCATCCCTTAGCCCACAGCACCACACACTGGCAGCACGCTTCCTAACGTGGGTATTATTTTTATTATTATTATTACTATTATTATTTCGGTGGTATTATTGTAGCGAGATAGCGGAGAACACGCGTCGACGAGTGGCAAAATCGTCGATCAGTGCTCCGCTGCTGTCGCAAGTGTTACGAGGACAACGGGGTCCTGCAAACGTCGGCAAAGAGACGACGACGACGAGCTGCTTTTTCAGCAACAACGACGACGACGAGGGGCACCCTGATAAACGACGATACATCACCGAATTCGTTTATTCGCGAAACACACACCGACACTTTTTTTGTTGTTGCTTATTATTATTTTGAAAAAGGAAAATTTATTTGTCGAAGTGTGTTTCACTTATTTGATGGGAGAGCAGCGAGAACGGTGATTTTTCGATTTTCGGACCGCTCGTGAATGACTGACGGCCGAAAAACGTACGGAACAACAAAAAAAAGTATCGCGGCGTATGCACGATGCAAACTCTCGGACATCTCTCTGGCTAACACGGCGCCTCTCGACGGACAGTGCGCTCATCCCTCCCCACCCTGGTCGCACTATTCTCACCTCCCACCACACGCGGGGTTTGCCCCTGCGCGCGCCACACGCAGCCCCGGCCGGACTCCGCGGCCGGGAGTGGGGGAAGACTTCTCACCCCTATAGAAGGACGGAGCGCGACCGCTGGCGCCATCTCGCGCGGTAACGCCGAAGCACGAGGCAAAGGTGCGAACGAGCGCTCACAGGTGGCGCGAGAGGGCCGAAAAATTACGTAAGCCGGTAGCACGATGTTTTATTCGGGTCTGGACACTTCGCTGGAGACGACGTGCCGTGAAGCTCGTCGTTTTCACTCCTGCCGTCAGGTGTCGTTACTGACTGGTGCACCTAGAAATGCGCACGCTTTCTCGTTCTGGCGTACTCGTCATCGCGTTGAATTATTTACAGAAAATCAAATTATTTGGCAAAATGACGAGCAATTACTGTCTCGTTATTCTTTTGTTGGATGGGAGAATGTATTTGCTTTTGGGATAGGAGAGTATTGGTATACTTCCCGTTCGATTTTATGTCTATTTATGGTTTAAAAGTTAATTGTACCAAATTTCAGCCAAGTTTTGATTTGTTTTTCCACCGAGTGTACTATTTTTCTACACGACGTGTTTGTTTGGGTCATAGCAATTCCGCACTCGAAACTTTTAACGCGTTTTCCTCGAAATGTCGTTTTTTAGAACAGAGTCGAAGACAATTTTTGAACTTTTTTTTTCTTCATGGTTTAAATTATGTATAAACATCAAACGAATGACATACGAAAGGAATTATACGCGAAATAGACAGCCTAGCCCGTGAAAGTAGCAATTCGGCGTCGTTTAGTCCAGTCGTACAAAAAATATACAACGACCTAACAACTGAAGGCCTACATCCAAATGGCTCGGTGGGCACACGCAAATTTCGAATGAGAGCTTTAAGGTAGTCCTATCGCCAGGCTTCGATCCATAGGATTTTCATAATTTTTTTTTTTTGAGCTTCACTTAATACATCAATAATCGCCTCTATAAAATTTCGAGACGACAGACAAAAACTCAATTTCCGATCGCTACAAAAGTGTATATACGAGTGGGAATCCGTCAGATTCTTAAAAATAATCAAATTTACATACTCAACACTTGTAGTAATCCAGTGCTCTCAGAACAAAATTACGCTTATTGACCTAATTTTTGTGTAATATCAAGTTTAATTCGAACTTCCGGTATTGGATTTATTACCACTTGCTACGATAAAGAGACGTGACAGCAAGGCAACAGCTGACTGTAGTTCTAACCTCATCTCACTCATTCGAATTTCCACACATAATTCATTTTTGGAAAAGCATGGAGGTTAAGGCTGGGAATAGACGTCCGATTTTTTCTTTCTGACAATCCGATCCGACTATCGAAGGGCACTCGTGCCATACATTTGTTTGAGCATGCAATACACATCCGATCCGACTATCTGAACTCGTATCCGACTATCGGATCGGATGTGTATTGCATGCTCAAACAAATGTATGGCACGAGTGTCTTCCGATAGTGGGATCGGATTGTCGGAAAGAAAAAATCGGACGTCTATTCCCAGCCTAAACTCGCCTGGTTGAGTAAAAAGAGACGGAGATAGGACCAATATTGCCAAATATCAAACCTAGAAATACTGCGCGAATCGTTGGAATAACTATTTTTTCATTGCTCTAATTAAATGTGAACATTTAACAAACAGTTTACACATGGAAAATTTAGTGATTGCAATTTTTTTTTGCATATGTTGAAAATATAAATTGTACAAGTCTCAAGTATGATCAGTGGTATGACTAGTGTGAAGCAATAGGTCTACCTTAATTCCGCCGTGTGAACGACAGCTGCTGAATCAGTTTTGGAACGTTTTTGAAATCGAGAGAACGCATAATTAAATAGATTCTCCAGAGAAGTATACACGATTTTTACGATTTACCAACAATTCTCGTTTGCTCAAGCAAATTAAGGTCGATCTTTTAGCGAAAAAAAAATGTTAAAAATGATGCCATATTGCGAAAAAAACACCATTTTTTAAAATAATCATGTGTAGTTTCATAAAAGTCCTGCGTCCTTCTGCAGAGCGCCTAAAAAACGCTCTTAAGGTGTAACATTTTCATAAAATCGTTTTTTTTTGCATTAACCGATAGTATACACGGTTATACACATGCTGTCCATATACTCACATAAACGTAGACAATTTATATGAAAATTCCGCACTCGAAACTTTTAACACGTTTTTCTCGAAATGCCGTTTTTCAAAACGGTGTACACTCTCGAAGGGAGAGTTTTGAAGCTCTCCGTCTCAAATTTTCACACAAGATTCTTCACGCCATTGCTATGGAAGCTTTTTTTTAATCATCATATTTTTTCAACTGAAATTTGTGGGAAAATGGGCTGAATTCGATACTTTTTTTTTCAAACCGCCGCCATTTCGTCAATTTTAATGAAGAAAAAAAACGTCTATAGCAAGATAGCGGCGCTCATACTGATTAATAATCTTTTTATAAATTTTGTTTCAGATAATATTTACGGCCACAACCGTGTACACTGTGAGGACTCCCCTTTTCCCGAAGACATTTTCAACCGTTAAAGAAATGTAAAAAAAGTAAAAATAAACGTTTGAGAACGTATTTTCTGTGCTTCATGAGTGCTTTGATTTAACATAAAAAATCAGACTGCTTGGTGTATTTTAGCCATCGAAATAAAATTGCGTAAATCAGCTATTTTTCGACCCGTTACACTGTGATGATCCCTTAATGTACTTATTTTTAGATTTTTTTTTTGCCTACGTCAACACATATAGAATAAATGCTCCAAGTCTCATTTCGATTCCTTTTTTTTAGCGTTCTCAACAAATATTCCCATTCACAAAGAATTGTAAATACAAAAACATTCACAAAATAAGTTGTGATTTTTTTCGTATTTAATTTAAACAAATGAAAATCAAATTCACAATGATTAGATTAAAATTTACACCAACCGTGAGTTCTTACGTATTTTGAGAGAAAACATTGCGTCGAGGCAAAGAAATTTTTGCAAAAAAAGTTGCCAGTTTCAAATATTACATTATAAATATGAAAAAATTCACAAAATAAATTGTGAATTTCCTCAAGTTGAAGAAAATTAAAATCAAATTCACGACAATTATATTAAAATTTACACCACGAGTTCTTACGTATTTTGAGAGAAAACATTGTGTTGGGGCAAAGAAATTTTCGCACCAAAATTTTTGTGCAAAAATTTGTTTGCCTGGAGGCAATGTTTTCTCTCAAAATACGTACGAACTCACTTTTGGTGCAAATTTTAATCTAATCATTGTGAATTTGATTTTGATTTGGCTTAAGTACGAAAAAAATCACAATTTATTTTGTGAATTTCTTTGTATTGGGGCCGTCCATATATTACGTCATCGATTTTGGCTGATTTTTAACCCCCCCCCCCCCCCCCCCCGAAAACATCCTATCCTTCCTATCGTCATAATCCAATTATCGTTACCGTCATCCAACGACCAGACCCCCCCTATTTTAAAATGACGTAATTTATGGACGGCCCCATTTACAATTTTTTGTGAATACATTTGCATTCGCAGATTTTGATGTGGATTTTTTTTTATTCACAGGATTTTTCGTAAATATTTACATTTTTTGTGAATATTCACAATTTTTTCTGTGAATTTATTTGTATGTTCAGAATATTTGTGAATACAATTGTATTTGTATGCATGCATGTGAATACAAATAAATTTGTATTCACATTTGTGAATACGAATTTATTTGTTTTCTTCTTACAATAAGTGAAGTATGAATGAATTTGCATTTATATTCATATGAAAATTAGGATGTGAATAAATTCGTATTCGTATTTATAAATAGAATTACGCCCAACTCTGTTAAAAAATAAGGGATAAATGTGCGCGCGGAGACAACTGCTCTTTTCGCGCACAAGTCCGCGCGACCGTAGCGCCGTGGCCTAAAGCGGCACCAATAGCTTCGCGCAAATCCGGAGGGCCGAGAGCGTTCGCCGACCTGAAAAGAGCCCGTGGATGAGATTCGGACCTTGTCAGCCGGTCGGTTTTAATCGGAGTCGACGAGAAGAAAACAAAGCTTAATAATCATTGCCACGATCGAGCAGCGAAAAACGGGAAACGTTTGATATCTGCTTTTGTCGCGCGGCGACGCTTCGTCTTTTCCAGACGTTCTCTTCCTGACCAGTCCAAAAATGAAAGGTATCGTAACTGGCCTCGTCGTATTTCCCTCGATCGTTCCTTCGCCAAGCGTGGAAAAGATTCACGCGAGTTTCGTGCGAAGAATTTGCGACATCGGCGAATTCGAACGCGAAGAATCCCGAGCACAGACATAACCTCAAAATCGCGAGTATTATCGCACCCCGTTTGCTTTCAGTATCGGGGCCGCTGTTCCTCCAGGAACCGAGCTACTATGCTCACCCCGAGGGCACCGCGCCCTTTGAAAAAATCGTCTCACTCGGCAAAAAGGGCTTGCTCGCGTCCTTGGGAACGGGCATCATGGACTGCGTCTTCATAACCGACACGAAGAACGCCCTTGAGACTCTGAACTGCATGGCCTATTGGATAGTACCTACGCTCGGTCTCACCACTATGTGGGCCTCTACCACCTACATGTCCACCAAGATCCGCGGCAAGGACGACACCATAAATTATTTTGTTGGCGGTAAGCAATGTTTGCCGCCGATTGGTTTGCAGATAAACGTCACGGCACACCAATTCGTTTTAGTCAGCATCTAGACACGCCTGGAAAATGTTCACCGCCTTTTGAGAGGCTCCACCTTTTCTTTGATGTCTTTACGTTGTACATTTTGGGAATAGTGAGAGTGGCAGATAATTTTTTACGTGCAAATGGCAAATTTTATGGTAGATATGTCGGGAAAATTGGTGTGGGTTTGTTTGGGTTCGAATTCCACATGAAAGTGCAGCAGTGCAGTGTGTAGGAACGCTCTTAGGGCTTTGGGTACTTGAATGGTCCTGCACGTGAGGAAGAAGTGTAGCGATTCAATATCGCAGGAATTGGGAAAGAAGCTTGGGCCTTAGGGGCATTCAAATTTTTGGAAAAATTTCGTTTGGATATGTTTGGGTTTAGAACAGGGTTGCAAATAATGCATCACTTTTTGGAATGCATTAGCGTTTTCATTACTCATTACTTCACATTTTGTAATGAAAAAAATTTCTTTACCCATTACATTACGTTCAGTAATGTAACAAATTTCCATTACTCTTTACATTGGATTTTGTAATGTAAACAATTTTAATCACTCATTGAATTAATTTTGTAAAAAGCTTTGCGAAAAAGTTGTGCAAGTAAAACTCGATACTACTACTCATTGAATTAAGTCTTGTAATGTGAAAAAATTTCATTGCTCATTGCATTGGAATTTGTAATGTAAAAAATGTACATTTCTCATTACAGTACATTTTGTAATGTGAAATTTTTTCATTACCCATTACGATGTATTGGGCAGTGGAATTTTTTTACATTACAAAATGTAATGTAATGAGTAATGGATTTTCTTTACATTACAAAATGTGATGTAATGAGTAATGGATTTTCTTTACATTACAAAATGTAATGTAATGAGCAATGGAATTTTTTTACATTACAAAACATAAGGTAATGAGTAATTGAATTTTTTCACATTACTAATGCAATGCAATGTAAAAAATCTCCATTATTCATTACAATGTAATGAGGATTATTATTCGCTTCCCATTAGGGGCAGCGGTTTTTGCACTGGGTCGGTCTGACCCAATGGGAAACGAATAATAATGCATTTTACCTTGTAATGAGTAATGGAGATTTTTTACATTACATTAGTAGTGTGAACAAATTCCATTGCTCTCTACCTTATATTTTGTAATGTAAACCATTTTCATTACTCATTACAGTACACTTTGTAATGTAAACAAGCTCCATTACCTATTACATTGGACTTTGTAATGTAAAAAATGTCCATTACCCATTACAATGCAATGTGTAATGAAACTTTATGTCATTACTCATTGAATTGCATTTTGTAATGAAAATGTTCCACATTACAAACGTAATGTAATGAGTAATGGAATTTTTTGCCTTACAAATTCCAATGTAATGAGTAATGGAATTTTTGTACAATACAAAATATAATGTAATGAGTAATGGATATTTTCTACATTACAAAATCCAATGTAATGAGTAACGGAAATTGTTTACGTTACAAAATATAATGTAATGAGTAATGGATTTGTTTTACATTACTGAATGTAATGCAACGGGGAATGAAATATTTTTTCATTACCCATTGAAAAAGTAACGAATAATGCATTACTTTTTTCATTAGAAATTTCGCAACCCTGGTTTAGAAAGGGTAATTCTTTAGATAAGTGACTATTCCGAAGAACAAATCAATTTTTTCTCATATATTGGGTTATAAAATGATATTCGGTCAGGGGAAGCTGATATTTTTTATTAACAATTTTTTTTACGAGCAAAAAAGCGTTAAAAATCATTTTTAATTTTTCGAAAACCCAAACAAACCCAATATAGGCGTCGAAATGTTTGAAAATTCCCCATTTTATCACGTGTTTTCGCGAACTTAAAAACTCCATAATTTGTTGAGGAGGGTTTCCGAAAAAATATTTTCGACGATTTTTTCGGAAAACCAATATTCTCGCGTTGAATTTTCCTTGCATTCATTTTCCTGTTATTAATTTCGGCATTAGCAGGCGCCAGAAAATACGTTACTACACTTAGCATAACCCAGAATAAACGACGTGGACATGGAGGGTTCCGATTCCTTTTTTTGTTTTTATTTTTTTTGTTTCTTTTTTTCTGTAAATTTTTATTTTATTCTATTTTTAAATATTAAAAAGAAATGTATATTTATATTTAATCCAAAAAAACCTAAACAAAAAATGTGTCCACTCGGGAAATTGTCAATTCGGGATATTATATTCGAGAATTTGTTCATTCGGCAAATTGTGCACGAGAAATTGTCCATTCAATAAACCGTGTTCGGGATATAATTCTTTCGGGAATTTTCCTAGTTTCTACATTAGCATAACCCAGAATAAACGGCGTGGACATGGTGGGTTCTGATTCCTTTTTTTTTTTTACATTTTTTTTGTTTCTTTAAATTTCTATTTTATTTTTTTAATTAAAAAAAAAATGTATATTTATATGTAACCCAAACGAAAAATGTGTCGATTCGGGAAATTGTCCATAAGGGATATTGTATTCGAGAAATTGTTCATTCGGCAAATTGTGCATGAGAAATTGTCCATTCGGGAAGTTATATTAGAAAAACTGTCTTTCGGGCAATTGTTTTGGAAGAATTTTCCGCAAAGGATGTCAAACTCCTCCAACACAAATTGGCGCATCGAAAAAGCGTCCACGCGCCTAACCGAATACATTTTTCGTCGCAGTCGCATCTTGCGCTCCGATATTGCACGCCTGGAAGAAAAGTCTCGCCTTCACGCTGTACATGACGGGGGCTGGAATGTTCCTGGCGGCCATTGCCAAGGACAAGCACAACGTAGGCTGGAAGTTCCTCCTGGACGACGCGCCGCACGAGTACGGTATCCATTGGGCCGATATGTCGTTGACCAAGCCATTGGACAAGGACTTCCGAACGCCGTATCGTAACCATTGGTAAAAAGCGCCCGCGGATCGTTCCCGCCATAGAGCCAGAGCCATTGATTCCAACGGGAAATTTTCGAATCGCCGATCGGATCACGCATTGAAGAGAGCGAAGGAAAAGAGACGTAGTAAAGCGCACGCGCGACGTTGCTGCGCGTTGTAATCGGAGAAATAAAGGAAAACACGGCGAGAAGATTGGAAAATTTTCTTTATCTTACATTCGTGCAATTGTTTTATCGGCCCGAGACGTCCGGCGGGAAGAGTTGAAGGATTGAGGGAAGAAGAGATGAGGTACTTTGTTAAGTCAGAGTTTCTCCTTTGGTGACCTGAAACGACAAACGGACAAGTTGGCTTTGAGTGCGTTTGCGGATGAGCCGTGAGCCATTCTTAAGGCGGGATATATATTTTTCCAACGATAAACAAAATCGGTTTCTTTTTTTTTTTCTTTAAATGATAGAACTATACATGTAGAATATTTTCCCAAAGTTTCACAGCAAAATTCGAAAAACTTCAAACGTTGTAGCTCGTCATAGTACGAGAGCCCACGGCCGAAACTGTATAAAATCGTCAGATTATATGATTCTGAACCCGACTGATGGGTCGTAACGGGCAAAAGTGTAGCAACTGCATGGGAGGCCATTTCTGCCGTGTCAAAAAAGAGGCAGTCGGTATTATAGCAATACGTCCGATATTGAAAATGTACATAGATTTTGCCATTTTATGACGAAAAAGTTTGTTTCCAGAAATTTTGCGCGTAGCATATAAACGGAGAGCATTTTTAAACATGTTAAAAAATTTAGCCGACCTGTATCATAGCAATCCGGATAATTGTTTTTTAAGTTTCGTATGGCTGCCGGGATTCCCAAAAAACTGGTTTCAGAAATTTTCGACGTCGACTTTTTTTCAACTTTATCCCAGTTTCCCTTTGTGCCATTTATTTGAATCATTCAACTTCAGCAGTTTTACGATTTTGGGTAAACTCTTTGTTAATCATCATGTAATAATTTGAGGGTCGCAACTTATTCATTGGCTTGTAACATAGACTTCAATATGCCTAAATACGATTTTCAAATGATTTTGGAGTATCGTAAAGGTTTCTGATAAAGAAGGCGCTACACTAAATTTTTCTGATATACGTGTACATTTTTTCTACATCTGGACAACTTAATTTATCACGTCCACCAATTTTTAGACAGATTGCTATGTTACCGACCGGTAAAATTTTTTAACATTTTCAAAATGGTCTCGAAATTTAATGCGTTCAAATTTTCGTCTGAGAAATATTTTTTTCGCTTCAACTAACCCAAATTTAATCGTAAAGATTTTCAGACGGATTGCTATGATATTTTTTTTGTCTAATTTTTAATTTTTTAAAGTGGTCTTTCGCGTTCGCGCGACACTACTGACTTCTGAAAAACATGTTTTCGGTATTTTAGAGCTATCATTCAACTACAGTCCGAAAATCAGACAGATTGCTATGATACAATTGGGTAAAAATTTTTTACATTTTTTAAAATCTGGTCAGGTCAAACGCTACGCGAAAAATTTCTGATATTGATATTTTCGAGTTCAGGAAAATCGAATCTATTAATTTGATGCGGTTTTGGCCGTATTGCTATGCGACAAAAATGTTGGTCGTGGGCTCTCGTACTATCAACGCTGTGCCTCAACGAGCGTGAACTTCAATTGCGTTTTTCTCAAAACTGCATTATCGAAATTGGCGTGCAGGATTACTCAAAAACTATTAAGCCGATTGAGTTGACATTTGGTAGAAATATTAATATTATTGGTACTTTATAATTGACGAAAATTGTTTTTGAAAAATTGGAAAAAAAACTACTTTTTGATTCCACATTTTACAGAAATGTTGCGTGAAATGTTGATTTTTTTTGTAAATGCTTTCCATTTCTTCAAATTTGCATTATTTTTTTGTTTTAATTGTTTCGTATATTTAAATATACTATCAAAGTATGCCTAAAGTTTGATAATTGTAGAGTAATTATTTCTTAGTTCAAAAAATCCCTCAATATTGCTTATTTTCTTCCTGTCTAAATGTATATTCCGCCTCAAGGTGCGCCTCCAAGCGTGAGAATGAAAATGATTCCTCTTTTGCGCGTTATTATTCTTTATACTTTTGCGCGTCTTTGAAAAACGTTGTTGCAAATTTCATTTGACGGGAATTAATGATACTAGAGTTTGCATCGTTGGAACACAAAGAAAATTTCGGAGCCCAATTTTTTATCGACAAATTTGTGTTGCGACAATCGCCCAAGCGGTTTTCAGGGTTCTTATCAAAGATCTAGGATCTTAATGTGCAAGATAGAATTTTGGACGATAATGAACACGAAGAAATGAAATAAGTAGTAAACTTTATTCCGTGTATATCCTTGCGAGCTTTTTACATCTCCTTTTCTTTAATCTTCATTTATTCCTAAATGTTTACATTCCTTCACACACATTTTATTCTTCTATTTCTGCAGCTCTATTTACATTCACATAAAAAAAATTACATTTACTTATTGCCGTCTTCCCCCTTCCTTGTTACTTCGTTTTTCCCCGCCTTCCTCCTTTTTTCTTCGCAATGTTTTCAAATTGTCTCACTTTTTCGCACATCTCTTACACCATCTCCTTCCCCTCTGCCTTTCTCCACCCCCTATCTGGTTCATTTTTTGGCATTGTGCTGAAGTTTGCATCGTTGCAATACAACGAAAATTCCTTTTCATTTTTCTTCATTTTCATTATTACCCATAACTTTTGATAGATTTAGATTGTAGGTCTTGTAGATAGTAGCTTTGATTTGCAGGAAAAAAATTGGCAATTGGAAAAAAATTATTTTCGTTGCGTTCCAACGATGCAAACTTCAACATCATTTTCTTTGCTGCTTCCCCTACTCCTCAAGATTCCTAATGGCCTGCTCCTCTATATGTTTCCTAGCCACCTTACATTCCCAAATACATTCCGCACCTCAGTTTTGCCCAAATTTCCCTTATATCCCTCCTTGTTGTTCCTTTGTCCCAATACTTCTCTAATTCCACGTCTTTTTCCTCTCTTTGTACTCTTTGCCGAAGTTGGACCTGGAGATTTTTGCCCACATCCTTCGTATTTCTTGGTCAGCCGTCTTCTGCACCACTCTCCCGGCCTTTATTTTCCATTCTTCCTTGTTTCCTCTTCTTATCGCCTCGCCTATCTGCCCCTCTCCTCCTTGCTCCATTGCTGCCTTCATTTATTTTCCCCATTTGCTTCCATCATTGTTCATCAGTCCTCTCGCCTCCTCTATGAGGCATTTTCAGGCCATCTTTCTTCCTCCATTTCTAAGAAGATTTTGCCTATATAGTCTTCTGCTCGTTTTATCATCACTATGTTCATTCCTTTGCACCCCGCCTCCATTTTCCAAATATACCATTGCCATCTTCGTATACCTGGCCTGCGCTCTCTCTACTCTCGCTTCAGCAATTATCAGTCTGTCTGACAGTCTGCCAATCCTTGCTTTTTTTGCAATACCAAGCTACGAAATGAAATAATAAAAGAGAGAACTTTCGTTGCGTTGCAACGATGCAAACTTCAACATCGTGGCAATGAAGCTATTTCTTTCACGAACCCGAGTATTCAACAATTAACTGATTTTCATCTGGAATCAAGTAAAAATACACCTCAGTGTACCGGTAAAATTTCAAGCCAAGTTACCGAACTTTCAACGCAAAATTACGAGCCCGAAAGTCGTCTCATTTATACGGCACTTTATGGAGATGACACGCGGCCACATTTCTATTTAATAATTTATACACTAAATAACTCTAGATGCCTTGTGATAACGTGCTCGACGCGTGTAAAAAATTCTAAACATTCCGTAACGACAATAGAAACAGGGGGTCACTGAATGTTTGAAGAAAATATTAAAGATAAAACTTGGAAAAATCTGACTAGCTGAAGAATTTTCGTAACCGCGACTTTTTGGATAAAGTGTTAAAATGTCTAAATCTGCTAAAGTTAGGCGAAATTTTTTACCCCAGTTTATCGTTGGGTATAATAATTGATTGTAACTTATTTTTATTACAGAAAATTTAGAAAATACGGCCTTCCGTGAAAGGAATACATTAAGGGGCCTGCCTAAGTTTAAAATGTCAGAAAAACGATATTTCTATCACAGCTTTTCAGCCTTAACTTTAATATGCAACAAAGGTAAAAGGACCAAAAATTGACCGAGTTGGGACGCCCTTTGTGAAGTCACATCTCCACAGCAAACCGCCTCACTCTGATTTACCATTTTTATTTTTGTCTGTTTCTCGAACACTGTTTTTCGAAACGGTGCAAGTAGTATCTCACAATCTATTTGTCCAATTGACTTTAAATTCAGACAGAGCATAGTTCATATAATTTTCTTCCGTACGAGGTTGAAGTTTGCACCGTTGGAATGCAATGAAAATCAATATTTCTGAATTCTTCCAATTTCTTTTGGCAGATTTGCTCTACAAAAATCGCTCAACCAGTTTTCTAAACATTTATTTAGCTATCTACAATATAAATCTATAAAACAAGATCTATCACAATAAAAGTAAGGAAAATGAAATGTACAAAAAGATTTGTTGCATTCTAATAGTGCAAATTTCAACACCAATCTATCATGTGACCAGATGATTTTTCATACGTTTATCCATTTGTTAATAACAAATGATTTTAATTGTTTTTTTTTTCATTTAATCAAAAATCGACTTTTTTTCTAGAGCGTGACATTTGTAATTTTCCAAATTTCATAAAAGTATCTGGTAATTCGAAAGGTCATTTATTATACTAAAAGTACATTTTCAATTTTTCAAATGTTCTATTGGCCTTACATCAACAGCGTCCCTTCAAATAACAATAACATCATTGTTCATCAATAATCCGCATTGATTCTACAGACCGCAAGTGTCTCACAAAGAATATTCATATTACCGTCCGCGAAATTCTTCTGACGTCGGGACAAATAAAAGTTTACTCACGCAAGCTTCGAGGTACTCGATCCTCCTCTCGAGAGTGGTGAGCTTCTCGTTGAGAACCGCCAGCCGGGATCTGCACGACATATCTGAAATTTTGCCGTAAGCTATTTATCGTCGATTATCGCTATCCACCATCTTGGATTACTGATGAGCGCAAAAAAGAAGAAAAAAAAAGCGCGTTGGTTGTATTTCTCTGTGTTTGGCTAAAAAATTTGTCAAAACACCGAGAAAACCTAACCTCCACGCGCGTCATTTCGTTAAAGTTCAAGTCTCACCAAAGGAGTTGAGGAAATCCGTGATCTTCTTGATACTTCCGGTGATGACTTCAATGTACTCGCGATTCGCCCAGTCCTGTTGTATCTGCTTTTGAATCGCCTCGCGATGAATTCCCGACATTATTGTTGTTCCTTTTTTTCACGCAACGCGGAAACGTCAGAACGATTGTGTTGTCATAACCGCAACATACGCGTATATGCCCGAGTACGGCGGCGCAGCCAGTTCCACCGATCGGGGCGCAGTTCTTCCCCTTTTTATTCTTCCTACATGGCCCCTTAGTGTTTTACACACGGTCTTACACACGGTTCCATACAGGTCTGACAACGGCGGTAGTGGGCAGGGAGGCTAGAGTGGGAGGAGTCCGATCTCTTATGGAGAGACAGGGAGGCTAGAGTGGGAGGAGTCCGATCTCTTATGGAGAGAATTGAAAAAAGTGGCTACAAAAATGTGGTCATACTGGGATGGCGCCACTATTGCTAAGACGTCGAGAAGTGAGCTGCGTCTGACAGAGACGGAACAAGTAAATAGTGAGAAGTGAACTGTGCATAAGGCAGCATGATACTTGAGAAGTAGGCTGCGTGCGAGAGAGATGCAAAATGATATATAGCCAGATCGCGCGCAAAAGTTACCCCCTCTCTAGCCTCTTACGCGCCCATCGCGCAATCATAGTAGCGCGTGTTCGCGAGCGAGCGACGCTCGGACATCTTCGGAAAGAGCCGAGCGCGCCGAAGTTTCCCGACCGCGCCTTCGGCAGCTACACCAACACATGGACGCTGAGCACGTTCATGTGCGGCCAAGCCGAAACGAAGGCTTCGAGGGAAAAAGCAATCTGAGCACGACTCGCGCGTGACGTCACTCGACGGAACGCGCGAGGCTTTTAGATGATTTCAATGCTTATTTAGCTCTTGATTCTCTGCGTTATCAATGTATACAAAAAAATGTATCGGGCACCCTGATCGCTTATTTTTTTAGTTTATACGTTAATTTAAATATAACAATAAATCCAAATTACAACTTATTTGTCTTCTAAAAAATTGTTTACACTCTACTCACACCCATCCTTATGCCAAATAAATTATAATTCATAAAAGTAAGCGGAAATATATTTATATTCGTATTATTATATTAATTCTCATACTTTCATCAAGCGATAAAGCATTATCCCGAAAAACAAGCGAATCATTCATCTGGCCGCGAATCGTGAGTACCAGAAAGTGCATATTCTACAAGCGATGAGATGGTCCCGTTGGTAGCGTTCCTGGCTTCGGTCCGCAGGGGCGCGGGATCGTTCCCCGCGCTCAGTGCTTTTTTTTAAATTCTGATTACCATTAATTCTTATTTGATTAGTTATTTTTATTAGTTATCATTATTATTTTAATTAGTTATCTTTTAGTGTCGAAAAATTTAACGCGCACTCCGACCGCTTATTTGATTAGTTTGTACATTAATTTTAATGTAATAATAAATCAAAATTACAACTTATTTATCGTCTAAAAAATTGTTTGCGCTTTACTCACACCCGTCCCTATGCGAAATAAATTGTAATTCATAGAAAGTAAGCGAAAATATATTTATATTCGCATTATTATATTCATTCTCATATACTATCATCAAGCGATAAAGCATTATCCCCAAAAACAAGCCACATCCATCCGGCCGCGAATCGTAACTTACGAGAATGAATATAATAATACGACTATAAATATATTTCCGCTTACTTTTATGAATTACAATTTATTTGGCATGGAGACGGGTGTGAGTAAGGCGCAAACAATTTTTTAGAAGATAAGTTGTAATTTAGATTTATTATTACATTCAAATTAACGTACAAACTAATAAAATAAGCGGTCGGAGTGTGCGATACATTTTTCGGCACTAAAAGATAACTAATAAAAATAATAATGATAACTTAATAAAAATAACTAATCAAACAAGAATTAATAGTAATAATAATAAAAAAAAGCACTGAGCGCGGGGAACGATCCTGCGCCCCTGCGGACCGAAGCCAGGAACGCTACCAACGGGACCATCCCATCGCTTGTAGAATATGCACTTTCTGGTACTGAGGATCCGCGGCCGGATGGTCGATTGGCTTGCTTTCGGGGATAATGCTTTATCGCTTGATGAAACTATGAGAATTAATATAATAATACGAATATGAATATATTTCCGCTTACTTTTATTAATTATAATTTATTTGGCATAAGGACGGGTGTGAGTAAAGCGTAAACAATTTTTTAGAAGATAAATAAGTTGTAATTTGGATTCATAATTATATTTAAATTAACGTATAAACTAAAAAAATAAGCGATCAGGGTGCCCGATACATTTTTTTGTATACAATGATAACGCAGAGAATCAAGAGCTAAATAAGCATCGGAATCATCTAAAAGCCTCGCGCGTTCCGTCGGGTGACGTCACGCGCGAGTCGTGCTCACATTGCTTTTTCCCTTGAAGCCTTCGCTTCGGCTTGGCCGCACATGAACGTGCTCAGCGTCCATGTGTTGGTGTAGCTGCCGAAGGAGCGGTCGGGAAACTTCGGCGCGCTCGGCTCTTTCCGAAGATGTCCGAGCGTCGCTTGCTCACGGACTCGCGCTACCATGGAGGCTAGAGTGGGAGGAGGCCGATCTGTGCATTTCAAAGTGGCTACAAAAATGTGGTCAGACCGGGATGGCGCCACTATCTCTAAAACCTCGAGCAGGAAGCTGAGTATCGATGTCGTGTAAGAGAGATGGAAGAGGATCGAATACGCATCCCAGCAAGCAGTGCAGCGAGATCGCGTGCAAAAGTTACCCCCTCTCTGGTCTCTTACGCGCCCATCACACAATCATAGTAGCGCGAGTCCGTGAGCAAGCGACGCTCGGACATCTTCGGAAAGAGCCGAGCGCGCCGAAGTTTCCCGACCGCTCCTTCGGCAGCTACACCAACACATGGACGCTGAGCACGTTCATGTGCGGCCAAGCCGAAGCGAAGGCTTCAAGGGAAAAAGCAATGTGAGCACGACTCGCGCGTGACGTCACCTGACGGAACGCGCGAGGCTTTTAGATGATTCCGATGCTTATTTAGCTCTTGATTCTCTGCGTTATCAATGTATACAAAAAAATGTATCGGGCACCCTGATCGCTTATTTTTTTAGTTTATACGTTAATTTAAATATAATTATGAATCCAAATTACAACTTATTTATCTTCTAAAAAATTGTTTACGCTTTACTCACACCCGTCCTTATGCCAAATAAATTATAATTAATAAAAGTAAGCGGAAATATATTCATATTCGTATTATTATATTAATTCTCATAGTTTCATCAAGCGATAAAGCATTATCCCCGAAAGCAAGCCAATCGACCATCCGGCCGCGGATCCTCAGTACCAGAAAGTGCATATTCTACAAGCGATGGGATGGTCCCGTTGGGAGCGTTCCTGGCTTCGGTCCGCAGGGGCGCAGGATCGTTCCCCGCGCTCAGTGCTTTTTTTTATTATTATTACTATTAATTCTTGTTTGATTAGTTATTTTTATTAAGTTATCATTATTATTTTTATTAGTTATCTTTTAGTGCCGAAAAATGTATCGCACACTCCGACCGCTTATTTTATTAGTTTGTACGTTAATTTGAATGTAATAATAAATCTAAATTACAACTTATGTATCTTCTAAAAAATTGTTTGCGCCTTACTCACACCCGTCTCTATGCCAAATAAATTGTAATTCATAAAAGTAAGCGGAAATATATTTATAGTCGTATTATTATATTCATTCTCGTAAGTTACGATTCGCGGCCGGATGGATGTGGCTTGTTTTTAGGGATAATGCTTTATCGCTTGATGATAGTATATGAGAATGAATATAATAATGCGAATATAAATATATTTTCGCTTACTTTCTATGAATTACAATTTATTTCGCATAGGGACGGGTGTGAGTAAAGCGCAAACAATTTTTTAGACGATAAATAAGTTGTAATTTAGATTTATTATTACATTAAAATTAATGTACAAACTAATCAAATAAGCGGTCGGAGTGCGCGTTAAATTTTTCGACACTAAAAGATAACTAATTAAAATAATAATGATAACTAATAAAAATAACTAATCAAATAAGAATTAATGGTAATCAGAATTAAAAAAAAAGCACTGAGCGCGGGGAACGATCCCGCGCCCCTGCGGACCGAAGCCAGGAACGCTACCAACGGGACCATCTCATCGCTTGTAGAATATGCACTTTCTGGTACTCACGATTCGCGGCCAGATGAATGATTCGCTTGTTTTTCGGGATAATGCTTTATCGCTTGATGAAAGTATGAGAATTAATATAATAATACGAATATAAATATATTTCCGCTTACTTTTATGAATTATAATTTATTTGGCATAAGGATGGGTGTGAGTAGAGTGTAAACAATTTTTTAGAAGACAAATAAGTTGTAATTTGGATTTATTGTTATATTTAAATTAACGTATAAACTAAAAAAATAAGCGATCAGGGTGCCCGATACATTTTTTTGTATACATTGATAACGCAGAGAATCAAGAGCTAAATAAGCATTGAAATCATCTAAAAGCCTCGCGCGTTCCGTCGAGTGACGTCACGCGCGAGTCGTGCTCAGATTGCTTTTTCCCTCGAAGCCTTCGTTTCGGCTTGGCCGCACATGAACGTGCTCAGCGTCCATGTGTTGGTGTAGCTGCCGAAGGCGCGGTCGGGAAACTTCGGCGCGCTCGGCTCTTTCCGAAGATGTCCGAGCGTCGCTCGCTCACGAAAACGCGCTACTATGATTGTGTGATGGGCGCGTAAGAGGCTAGAGAGGGGGTAACTTTTGCGCGCGATCTGGCTATATATCATTTTGCATCTCTCTCGCACGCAGTCTACTTCTCAAGTATCATGCTGCCTTATGCACAGTTCACTTCTCATTATTTACTTGTTCCGTCTCTGTCACACGCAGCTCACTTCTCGACGTCTTAGCAATAGTGGCGCCATCCCGGTATGACCACATTTTTGTAGCCACTTTTTTCAAGTCACTCCATAAGAGATCGGACTCCTCCCACTCCAGCCTCCCTGCGCGCTACTATGATTGTGTGATGGGCGCGTAGGAGACCAGAGAGGGGGTAACTTTTGCACGCGATCTCGCTGCACTGCTTGCTGGGATGCGTATTCGATCCTCTTCCATCTCTCTTACACGACATCGATACACAGCTTCCTGCTCGAGGTTTTAGAGATAGTGGCGCCATCCCGGTCTGACCACATTTTTGTAGCCACTTTGAAATGCACAGATCGGCCTCCTCCCACTCTAGCCTCCATGTGGAGAGAATTGAAAAAAGTGGCTACAAAAATGTGGTCATACTGGGATGGCGCCACTATTGCTAAGACGTCGAGAAGTGAGCTGCGTCTGACAGAGACGGAACAAGTAAATAGTGAGAAGTGAACTGTGCATAAGGCAGCATGATACTTGAGAAGTAGGCTGCGTGCGAGAGAGATGCAAAATGATATATAGCCAGATCGCGCGCAAAAGTTACCCCCTCTCTAGCCTCTTACGCGCCCATCGCGCAATCATAGTAGCGCGTGTTCGCGAGCGAGCGACGCTCGGACATCTTCGGAAAGAGCCAAGCGCGCCGAAGTTTCCCGACCGCGCTTTCGGCAGCTACACCAACACATGGACGCTGAGCACGTTCATGTGCGGCCAAGCCGAAACGAAGGCTTCGAGGGAAAAAGCAATCTGAGCACGACTCGTGCGTGACGTCACTCGACGGAACGCGCGAGGCTTTTAGATGATTTCAATGCTTATTTAGCTCTTGATTCTCTGCGTTATCAATGTATACAAAAAAATGTATCGGGCACCCTGATCGCTTATTTTTTTAGTTTATACGTTAATTTAAATATAACAATAAATCCAAATTACAACTTATGTGTCTTCTAAAAAATTGTTTACACTCTACTCACACCCATCCTTATGCCAAATAAATTATAATTCATAAAAGTAAGCGGAAATATATTTATATTCGTATTATTATATTAATTCTCATACTTTCATCAAGCGATAAAGCATTATCCCGAAAAACAAGCGAATCATTCATCTGGCCGCGAATCGTGAGTTCCAGAAAGTGCATATTCTACAAGCGATGAGATGGTCCCGTTGGTAGCGTTCCTGGCTTCGGTCCGCAGGGGCGCGGGATCGTTCCCCGCGCTCAGTGCTTTTTTTTAAATTCTGATTACCATTAATTCTTATTTGATTAGTTATTTTTATTAGTTATCATTATTATTTTAATTAGTTATCTTTTAGTGTCGAAAAATTTATCGCGCACTCCGACCGCTTATTTGATTAGTTTGTACGTTAATTTTAATTTAATAATAAATCTAAATTACAACTTATTTATCGTCTAAAGAATTGTTTGCGCTTTACTCACACCCGTCCCTATGCGAAATAAATTGTAATTCATAAAAACTAAGCGAAAATATATTTATATTCGCATTATTATATTCATTCTCATATACTATCATCAAGCGATAAAGCATTATCCCCAAAAACAAGCCACATCTATCCGGCCGCGAATCGTAACTTACGAGAATGAATATAATAATACGACTATAAATATATTTCCGCGCTAGCAATTTTGGCAACTGCAAAGTCAACCGAAATAATCAACGGTTGAATTTGGACAGCTTTGCAACTATAAAGTCGACCGTAAAAAAAATCCTAATGGTTGATTCAACGGTTGTTTAACCGCGGCCATTTTGTTTTCGCTGGATGGTTGTCTCACTCCGTCGCACAATCTGCTGCGGATATCCCCCCCCCCCCCCCCAGTGTTTGATGACTCAATTCTCCGCAAATCATCAATTTAGTTATCAAGACAGTATAATTTGATTAATCATTAAATATATTGCGTCGAGTCAACCATCCAATCAACCGCCGAGTTAACCATCGAGTCAATCATCCACAGAAAACGCAGGATGGTCGACTTTCAAAGATGAACAGTTGAGAAGCTGTCCAAATTCAACCGTTGAACTTTTACGTTGACTCAACTGTCTTGTACAACCGGTTGACCAAAATGACAGGGCGCTTACTTTTATGAATTACAATTTATTTGGCATAGAGCCGGGTGTGCGTAAAGCGCAAACAATTTTTTAAAAGATACATAAGTTGTAATGTAGATTTATTATTACATTCAAATTAACGTACAAATTAATCAAATAAGCGGTCGGAGTGTGCGATAAATTTTTCGGCACTAAAAGATAACTAATAAAAATAATAATGATAACTTAATAAAAATAACTAATCAAACAAGAATTAATAGTGATAATAATTTTAAAAAAAGCACTGAGCGCGAGGAACGATCCTACGCTTCTGCGGACCGAAGCCAGGAACGCTACCAACGGGACCATCCCATCGCTTGTAGAATATACACTTTCTGGTACTGACGATTCGCGGCCGGATGGTTGATTGGCTTGCTTTTGGGGATAATGCTTTATCGTTTGATGAAATTATGAGAATTAATATAATAATACGAATATAAATATATTTCCGCTTACTTTTATTAATTATAATTTATTTGGCATAAGGACGGGTGTGAGTAAAGCGTAAACAATTTTTTAGAAGATAAATAAGTTGTAATTTGGATTCATAATTATATTTAAATTAACGTATAAACTAAAAAAATAAGCAATCAGGGTGCGCGATACATTTTTTTGTATACATTGATAACGCAGAGAATCAAGAGCTAAATAAGCATCGAAATCATCTAAAAGCCTCGCGCGTTCCGTCGGGTGACGTCACGCGCGAGTCGTGCTCACATTGCTTTTTCCCTTGAAGCCTTCGTTTCGGCTTGGCCGCACATGAACGAGCTCGGCGTCCATGTGTTGGTGTAGCTGCCGAAGGAGCGGTCGGGAAACTTCGGCGCGCTTGGCTCTTTCCGAAGATGTCCGAGCGTCGCTCGCTCACGGACACGCGCTACTATGATTGCGTGATGGGCGCGTAAGAGACCAGAGAGGGGGTAACTTTTGCGCGCGATCTCGCTGCACTGCTTGCTGGGATGCGTATTCGATCCTCTTCTCAGCTCGGTCTATACCTATATATGTTATCGCGCTCTATGCTTTGTGTGGATCTTCGTCCAGTTTGTCAAAAAATTGTTTGTCGAAATCTCAAAAATTGAACACTGGCAAAAACGAAAAAAAAATCAGAAACTAGAGAAGCAAAAAAAATATTAAAAATTCCAAATTAAGGTAATCCTATCGCTTCACACTAGTCATACCACTGATCATACTTGAGACTTGTACAATTTATATTTTTAACATAAGCAAGAAAAATAATTGGTGATAACTAAAATTTTCCATGTGTAGACTGTTTAATGAATGTTCACATTTAATTAGAAATATGAAAAAATAGTTATTCTAAAGATTCGCACAGTATTTCTAGGTTTGATATTTGACAACATTGGTTTTTCTTCTTTGTCTCATCTTTGTCTCTATTTACTTAACCAGGCGAGTTTACCCTCCATGCTTTTCAACGTCGACCTGTCAAAACAATGTCAGGTGCGGGAAATATATAGCATTGTGTTCGGGCCACGACTGGTAAAAAGCGTGGAAAATTTGTGTCGGCGAAATATGTCGGCTAAAAATGAAATATGTGTGGAAATTCAAATGAGTGAGATGAAGTTAGGACTACAATCAGCTGTTGCCTTGCTGTCACGTCTCTTTCCCGACCCCGCCGTGCCCGCGGCGCTCCTGAGGGGGAGCTGCTTCGGCCTCTGCACGGGGTACCTGTTGACGGGGCACGGGTCGCTGAATGAGTTCCTCCATCGGAGGACTCTTTCGGCGGCCCCGGGGTGCCTGTGCGGGGGGGCGGAGGAGACTTCTCCTCATGTCCTGCTGGACTGTCCGCTTTACGCGGAGCGTCGTGACTTGGCCGCTATGGGCGTCCGGCGGGACATTAACGGGGCCTGGGAGCTTCGAGGGGTAGCCGACTCCCCCGAGAGCTTCCGGGCTCTTAGGAGCTTTGCGGGCTGGGCCTTCGAGCTGAGGAGCCAGACCGCGGGAGTGGAGTAGGGGTGGGGGTTCCGTAGGTGTCACGCAGGGGAGGGCGCAGGAGGTCGTAAGACCCCGGCCCCTTCGGGTCTGGCGCACCCGCGTACCCGAGCTGGCGGACCGGTGCCATGGCTGGTTAGAGCCTATTCCGGAGTGGGCCAAGTTGACCCACGAACGTCCGACCAGTGGCGATTACTGGGACCACGGGGGCCGGGGCGCCCGGTGGCGGCTTCGGCCGCCGCCGCCCGGCCATGGAGTCGGATTCGTGGTGGCAGTGGTTACAGCGTGTGAGTTGCGCTCCATCTCAACTCGGGTGCGGCCCTCCTTAGGTCGTAGGGAGGTTGGAAAGTACTCCCCCCCTTGCCAAGGGGCCCGCCCGGACTAACCGCCAGGCGGGGCTTGGTAGCCGCTCCGTTCCGGGCTCGGCGCTTGGTGCGCGAGCGCACGGGACAGGGCGGTGCGTTGGTCGGGCGTGATCCCGACCCCTCGCACTTGGGTGCCGTGTCGTATGCCGAGAGGCGGAGACGGCACGTTAAATACAACAGGTGATTTAGTGTCACGTCTCTTTATCGTAGTAAGTGGTGATAATCCTATACCAGAAGTTCAAATTAAACTTGAATTACATAAAAATTAGGTTAATAAGCGTATTTTTCTGAGAGCATTGGATTATCACAAGTGTTAAGTATGTAAATCTGATTATTTTTAAGAATCTGACGGATTCCCACTATTACTTTTGTAGCGACCGGAAATTGGGTTTTTGTATGTCGTCTAGGAATTCCTTCACAAAAATACGCAATTTTTATTACTTTTTCTCTGCAATTAGGTCGATAACCGAACCTGAAATTGTGCGGAGACGATTATTAATAGATGTAGTGAACCTCAAAAAAATAATGAAAATCCTATAGATTGAAGCCTAGCGATAGGATTACCTTAAAGTTAATAAATGAACCTTAGAAATCTACTACACATGCAAAAATATGAACTGAGGAAAAACAAAAAATGAAACGTGCCCACACATGTGTTTCACGCACCCCATGATTCCACACGCATAGATATAGTAGGAGCGCAGTAAAAAAATAACTATCAAAAATCGATATCTCGAAAACTATCGCGCGTCACCAAAAATCCTTTCAGGGGATCTCTTAAAATATTAAAAGGAAGGCGTATGCCGAATTTTAGATCGAAATTCGGTTTCCACTTTTCGGAAGTTTATCCAGGCATTTTCTGAATTCAATAGACCGTTTGCTTTATTTCGACACTACAACGGAACATGGTAAACACACGATTTGGAGACTTTGACGAGGTTATCTATTGCTGTATATCTATATCTACAAGACCCCTACGTGACAGCGCTTCCAGTGGATAGATGAGGAACTAAGTTTTTGCCTCACTACGACGACACTTCCCACAACTAAAAAATGCCGGAGTTCCCAGACTCGTATGTAAGACCGTGGTTTTACACAACGTCAGCCTGAAGTATACGTCGGAACGTAAACTAGGCGCGATCGCGACTCAGGTAATCCGCACGATTCCTACTACAAATGTGATAGCTCGTCGATCGCCCGAACTATCGTCAATATCTTCGACATTTACATGTTATGATTTCGGGAAGATGTTCCGTACTACCAGGCGCTACGCGTTACGCGCTCGAATTATTTAGGCACTACGGCAACAACAACGGCGGCGCTGCTGGTGTCATTTCTGCGGATACGTTTCTAAAAACAATTAATAGACGACAATTCGAAAGGTCATCATATATTTATACGAACATAAACAATAAGCACTAAATAAATAAGAATTACGTACGTTCATTCCAAATTTTTCTGTACTCTCACAATTAAATATTTGTACATCAATTATCTATCACCACCGGTTTTGGTTATGGATATAATTTTCAACCGAACAGATCAAAACATCGAACTTTAATTTGACAGATCGCGTCCGAACAGTTTGATAACCGTCAGCGCGAGAGCAATGGCGTCGTCGTCTTCGTCGTCGGAGAGGAACAGGCTCGCCCTGGAAAAGTCGCCGTATCTGCTCCAACACGCGAGCAATCCGGTACAATGGTATCCCTGGGGCGAGGAGGCGCTAGCCAAAGCGCGCCTTGAGGACAAATTGATATTTCTTTCGGTGGGCTACTCGACGTGCCACTGGTGTCACGTGATGGAGCGAGAGTCGTTCGAAAATCCGCAAACGGCGAGAATAATGAATCGTTACTTCGTCAATGTCAAAGTAGACAGGGAGGAGAGACCGGACATCGACAAGATTTACATGACCTTCATACAGGTGACGATCTTGTGGTGGGGTCGGGCTTTTTGGTGTTTTTTCCACATCTTTCACGAGGTGCTTTTGGCTTTTAGACGATATCGGGGCACGGCGGCTGGCCGATGAACGTCTTCATTACGCCGGACCTGGTGCCCGTGACGGGAGGGACTTATTTTCCACCCAGTGACAAGTACGGCCAGCCCGGCTTTGAGAAGATCCTCCTCACGGTCGCGCATAAAGTAACGAACTGTAAAGAACGCTGGAACGTCAGGCCCTTCGAAATTTCGAAAGGTGTGGCGTTCAAACGTGACGATAAATACAAACGAGTGATTTCCAGTGGCTGGAGAACAAGCAGGACCTGTTGAAGTCGGGTTCGAGGATTTTGGAGATTCTGCGCCAGTCGACCGCCTCCAAGAGCAGCTCGGACGTAAGAAAGAGAAAGCCACCGGCTCCAGGTGCTATCTTGACTCTGGGTGTTGAACGAAGGGTCTTGATCCACAGGAGAAAGAAGTGCCCGGCGTCGATTGCTGGAGATCCTGCGTCGAACAACTCTCCCGGGGTTACGACCGGGAATACGGCGGGTTTACCGACTCACCCAAGTTCCCGCAACCCGTCAATCTCAATCTCCTGTTCCACGTTCACGCACGCGAGAAGGAAAACGAGACGGGCAGGCACTGCCTCGACATGAGCCTTCACACGCTGACGAAAATGGCGAACGGCGGTATTCACGATCACGTCGGACAGGCGAGTACACGGAGCGAATCGACATGATTCGTGTGGAGGGAAAGAGAGTCACGATTGTGCTACTGATATTTTGCACCGCTTCACCAACCATTATACACTATAACATCTCATCTTAGGGTAGAATCACCTCTCAGAACATAACTGTAAAATAACAAATGAGCCGAAAGGCAAACAAAACGCAAGATCGACTGAAAGTCAAAAACAAAAATATTCTGAGTAATAATCAATGCTTTAGACGACGTTGAAGTTTGCATCGTTGGAACCCAATGAAAATTCTGTTTTACATTTTATTTTCCATATTTTTATTCCTACAGGCGATCTTCTTTTATAGATTTATCATGTAGATCGTTGAATAAATATCTTTAAAAATGGATCAGGGAGTTTTGTAGGCAAAATCTGCCGAAGGAAGATAAATTCGTTGCAGTCGAACGATGCAAACTTCAGCATCGTTGCTTTAGACACCCTAAGGGCAATGCTAATAATAATCACTTGTGTGGAAAACAATATGTGAATAAAAGATACCTGAAACTGCTTCTGATAATCTTTCGAGGATAGATTCAATATTTTTTTCTGAGAGTATCGGGATAACGGGGTCGGGACTTTTACACACAATTGATACAAAGTCTTGCCAAGTTTGAGTCTTTTATCGAAAAATATTTATAAATATTGTCGAGTTGATACGCATATGGAGAACAGGGTAAACCGGAGAAACTCGGGGAATCTCTTTCCTCCTGGAATAATCAGAGAAACGTCAGGGAATTTTGGAAACTCTCTGGAATTTTCTCGGAATTTACTTTTTGCATGAATTAGGAAAAATGAAACCAACTTGACAACAAAACTAAACAGTATGAAAATAAATATTGTATATTTTTAATGTTTATATTATTCTTGATTATATACAAAAAAAGTTATGGCAGTGCCAAACATTGAACATTTTAAAAACTGAAAACTAGTTTACTGTAAAGCTCTATACATTTGCATTTGATCTGTCGATACACAACCACATAATTATTATTAAAGATAAGTGTTTATATTTTTTGTCACCGGCATACAAATTTCTCTTCATACCAAAGAACAGGTTCTGTATTTGCTTTTAATGTATTATTTTTAGTTTACATTTGTTTCGAATTTCAGTTCTTTTTAAATTTTATTTCAATTTTTAACATTTCCAAACATTTGATGTTAAGAAAAATTATGTTATCCTGTTCAACATAATTTTCCAATAGAGGGATCGAATTGAGAATTTCCTTTGTTTTTTCAAATCTGTTGAAAATGTTTTTTTTTTCACAAAAATGTTTCATTGCTATTTCCACGTATATAATTTTACCCGTATAGTTTACAACGTCCACGTTAGTATGTTTGAAACGAGACTTAACTTGTGGTCTTGAACTTAAAAAAAATATATCTGATGAAAACTAAGAGTTCTTTATTTGACCCTAATCTGGGTCATTTGCAAAACCTGTATGGAGAATATGGAAAAGTCAGGAAATTTCTGAGTCAATAATGTGTGACCCTGAATGGAGTTATTATTTAAAGAAAGTGCCGCTGCTGCTGCATGGCCAATCGGTGTAGGTGCTTCTGGCAACTAGGCTCATTCCAAATGAGTAATAAAATATGTACTTTCATATAATAATCGAACTTTCGTATGGCTGGGTACTTTTTTGAAATTTTGAAAATTACGAATATGCCATGCAGTAGAAAAAAAGTTCGATTTTCGAGGAAAAAAATTACTTCAATCATTTGTTATTAAGGGGTAACACCACTGTAGAATTTTCAATTTTTTTAAATTGCTTAAGAGATGCTTCGGATCATCTAGACTGAGGGGGGAAACGTTTGGTACCTGTAAAAACAAAAGCCCGCATGCGCGTGTGGGTCTGCGGTGGCAGTGGCTGGCCCAAGTGCGAGACGTCGACTGTTTTTCTCCGAACACAATTGTTTCAAACCGCAGCATAAATTCAACAATTTTCATTCTATTCACTCCAAATTTTGGGCACATCTTTAAAATAACATTCCGAAGAGAAATACGTACGGGATTTTCCATGAATTGATTATTGAATTATGATTGATGATTATTGAATTGATTATTGATGAATTACCATTATTGAATTCATGAATTATGATACATAACATTATTTATTAACAAATGATTGTCCTTTTTTTCTGTCGAAAATTGGGTTTTTACTCTAAATGCTTGACAATTACACAAAAAGTAATATTTTCAAAATCCTCTACGTATTTCTCTAGCTGTACTCATGTAAATTGATCGCAATTAAAATGTTTTTTCTACATTCAAATTTGCGTCCGTTATACTGTGTGCCACAGAACGTCTCAAATTCAACATGCCTCACGAGAATCAACTGTGTGCCCCAAAGCAACTCAAATTCAACATGCCAGCGTCACCTTTTTGTATAATTTCTTAGTATATTTTTTTTTGTTCACTTGAAGATATCACTAATAGCGTCCTTGAATACTATTATGCTCTTACTTGTCTTTGCACCCAAAAAAATCGCGAAAAGTCGCTTAATTTAAGACGTTTACCACTTAACAATTGGATGAACACATGAAAAAATCATCTGTTATAAAATATGCTCTGACCGAATTTGAAGTGAGTCGAACGAATATATATTAAGATACGCCTTACACCATTTTATAACACAAAGGGTTCGAGAAAAAAGCAGAAGAAAAATGTATATGTAATTTTTTTTTTTAAACAACATGTACTAAAAAGTAGAAATATTTTTTTATCAAGTCACCTATATATGTCTATAAATAAAGCGCTTGTGACGCTCAACTTTGGAAATGTTAAATAAATTTGATCTATTCAGTTTCATTAATCGTATTTAATTTGGCACAGTAGTAATTAGAGAAATTATTTTCACACGTTTATACTCAGTTTCAGGATTTTTATTTAAGAAATCCAAGGTTGTTTTACAGTAAATTAAATACAGTTGATTAGTTAACGGATTTATGTAAATTGAAGAAGATATGTCTAAATTTTGAGCGCCCCAAGCTTTTTTTATAGTCACATATAGGTGACTCGGTAAAGCAAATTATTTTCTACTTTTTAGGACAATAAATAAAAGTTTGTTGAAAAAAAATATTGACAAAATTATTTTCTACTTTTTCGTCTTTAATTGATTTTACTAGAGCTCTATACTTTTGGGAAAGCGGGATTAATCGTTGCAAACGAACCGGTGTTATTATTAATTGATTGTTAGAAGAAATCCTGGAGTACTGTGATAGGTTGCATCTATCATAAATTTTGGCTCACCACCTATTGGACCTTACCTTTTAACCTATTTTACCTTACCTATTGGACCCTCTTAACGATTGGGCGATCCGGGAGCACTTGGAGCCAATTCATATGATCTCATGCACTTTCCATGTATTGCCACCTCTTAGATGCATGTATGCAAAATTTCAGAGCTCTAAGTAGTTGGGAAGTGGGTGAAATATGGATTTTTCGTTTTGCCTCTCACAGAAAATCGTTTTTTGTTTTATTTTTAAGTTGAACCATGCATTGTCACCTCTTAGATGCATGTTTGCAAAATTTCAGAGCTCTAAGTAGTCGGGAAGTGAGTAAAATATCGATTCCGTTTTGCATCTCACACCAAATCAAGTTAAATAAAAGCTTGTAAAAAGAGTAAATTGCAACGGAGCGGTTTGCCGTAGCGCAGTGGACGATCCGACCTTTCACAAAAATCGTCACAACTCGCTCGATTTTTGGTCCTTCTACAGATTTTTTTTTGCACATCAAAGCTACGATCCTAGGCTATAAAACTACGCAATAAAAAATATATATAGTGGAAGTTTCAAACTTAAGCGGACTTCTTAAAGAAGTAATTGTCGACAGGGCTTCTCGCGATACTCTGTGGACGGCAAGTGGCACGTGCCCCACTTTGAAAAAATGCTCTACGATCAGGGCCAATTGTTGCGCTCCTATTCGGACGCATACCTCGCCACGAGAGATGAATTCTACGCCGAAATTCTCGAAGACATCGTCACCTACGTCACACGGGATCTCCGACATCCGGTAAAGCGCAAATTCGTCCCACATCAAAACCCGATCGACCGTTCGTAAAAATTACTTACGGTATTGCTCTTATTCATTTTCCAATTCCAGGAGGGAGGTTTCTACAGCGCTGAAGACGCCGACTCGCTGCCCACCACCGACTCGAAATCCAAGACGGAAGGCGCTTTCTACGTGTGGACCCTCGACGAAATCCAGACCCATCTCGACAAGGAAATCCCGAATACGAAGGAATTGCGACTTTGCGACATATTCGCGTATCATTATCACGTTCGCGAGGATGGCAATGTCGAGAAGCATCAAGTACGTGTAACAAGTCTTGCCTCGATTACGTTCACAATTTTTAGGTACCTTTTAATGAACAAGAAAATTATTGCCTTCTGACAATATTTTTATAAAATAAAACAAAAAGATTTATTCATTTTTTCCTTTTGGAAATCCTTCAATGGAAAAAATGATCCCGTTCTATTACAAACTTGTTATTATTGTTAAACAGGGTTGTTACGCATTATTGACGCAGAAATTTCCGGACTTTTCCATGTTTTCCACACAGATTTTGCAAATTACCCAGATTAGGGTCAGATAAAGAACACTTTGTTTTCATCAAATATATATTTTTTTAAGTCAATGACCACAAGTTGAGTCTCGTTTCAACCATAATAGTATTCGTAAACGTTACAAACTATACGGGAAAAGTTATATACGTAGAAATAGCGATGAATCATTTTTGGGAAAAAAAAAAACATTTTAACCGACTTGACAAAACAAAGGAAATTCTCAATTAGATCCTTCTATTGAAAAATTCTGTTGAACTGGATAACATAATTGCTTAAAAAATCAAATATATAGAAATGTTAAGAATTGAAATAAAATTAAAAAAAAAAACTGAAGATCGAAAAATAATTTAAACATTGTAAAGTAAAAAAAAGACACTAAAAGCAAATACAGAACCTGTTCTTTATTATGAACAGAATTTTGGTAAATATTTACAAGTGGGGCTCCAGCCCTAATCGACTCCAAAAAATTTTTCACGTATACGGGGCTATTCTGGAGTATGAAAATATGTTTTTTATGATGGGGGAGGGGTATTTTATTAAGAAAAAAATATATATATTCCGCGCGCCTCGGATGGGTGCGTGGAATTGTGGGGGCACCTCGGATGGGTACGTGAAAAATATTTCCGGAAAATATTCGATTTTTGACATACGTTTGTTTGGGTTTGTTTGGATTGTTTGACCGAACACGTCATTTGACCCACTTGATGTCACCAAACCCGTTTCCTCCATACCTTTAAAAAAGTGAAAAAAAGCGTTTGGGGGTTGAAATGAGGGTTGAAATTGTCTTCCTCCAACTTAAATATTATAAACGAAGTGCCCTGAAATACATCGACTCGGTACAAAATTTCTAAACCCCTTTTCTAGCTGGAGCCCCACTTGTAAATATTTACCAGAAATTCGTATGCCGGTGACAATGAATAAAAAATAAATTACAACGCTTATCTGTAATAATAATGATGTGGTTGTGTATCGACAGATCGAATGCAAATGTATAGACGTTTACAGTAAATTAGTTTTCAGTTTTTTAAATTTTCAATGTTCCGCACTGACATAACTTTTTTGTATATAATGAAGAATAATATAAATATTGAAAATATACAAAAATATTTATATATATATACTGTTCAGTTTTTTTTTCAAGTCGGTTTCATTTTTCGTAATTCGTGCAAACGTAAATTCTGAGAAAATTCCAGAGAATTTCCAAAGTTCCCTGACTTTTCCCTGTTTTCATATGCGTAACCACCCTGTTAAAGGAATGAAAATGTTTTCATAATTTCTTTTCTTTTAAGGATATTTCAAATATAATTATTATCATTGTCATCTTCATCATTATTAGTAGTAGTAGTAGTTTTATTTGCATGACCTTCTCAGTCTTTTACAAAGGCGTTACAATTCCGCTTTTCTTTTTACTTAGCCGCAGTTCTTCGCTATTCCTCGCGTTCACCTTCATATTTATTTTCGTCCTTACATATTGTTTCTATTTCTCTAAAGTATTTACATAGGTTTATATCCACTTCGCCTCTTATTGTTCTAATTAACTTCTCCTTTACTCCTTTTTCGTTTGTCAACTCTTTCATCCACGATTCTATGTACATTTTCGCCTCCCTTGAGATCATTCGCCTTCCCGTTTCGCACATAATCAGATGGTATATTGTTTCTCTTTTTCTTTTGCACATTCTGCATGACCAGTCATTTTCCCCTTTCTTTCCGTCCCTCCCTATGTTGCCGCATCTTATCCTCGCCCAGCTTTCTTTATGCTCTCCTTTAACCCCTTGGTCAGTCCAGTATCTCCACGGTGCTTCGTCGTTTTCTATGATCTCTTTGTATGCGCTGTTATATGTCGAATTTTGTATTTGTATCCTTTCCTCCTCTAAGGTCTTCTGCCTTAGTTTTTCTAGTCCTTTCCTTATCACCTTCTCTATTGCGCTTGCTTCTATTCCCTCTTTTATCATGTCCGCTATTTCCTTAATTTCCAGTTCCCCGTTGACATTCATAAAGTCTTTCCCCCATTTGGATGGGTTCCTGTTCGCAATCCCTCGCATCTCCTCTCTTAGGCAAATGTTCGGCCCCCTGGTTCTGTCCATCTTTGTAATTGTTAACACGTATCGCAACGCCCTTTCCCTGATTCTATATTCGAATGTTGGTATTCCTAATTCCGTCCTCCATATATATCTAGGTGTTCTCTGGTCAATCCCCAGTGCCATTTTACAGTACTTATTTTGTATTACTTCAAACTGTCCAATCTTGTCGAACCCCCAGATTTCTACCCCGTACAAAGCCCCTGACCTTACAATAGTGTCCAAAAGATAGAGCCTTTCCTCCATGATATCTCTCCCTGCTCTTTTCCACACTCCCCATACCGCATTCGCCGCTTTTTGCGCTCTCCCAACCATTTTTAATCCATGGACTTTGATTACATTCTTCGTTGAGAACCAGTACCCTAAGTACCGAAACTCATTTACCATTTCTATTTTCTCTCCATTTATACTCCATTCCTCGTCCTTTTTTAGTCTTCCGCCATTCCTAAACACCATGATTTTTGTTTTTTTTGCATTCACCTTCATGAAATTTTCCTTCCCCCACTTTTCTAGTTCCTTTATCATGCTTACTAATCCTCCGCTGTCTTCCGCCACTATTGCTACGTCGTCCGCATATTTTATCGCATATATTTTCTCTTTTCCGATCACCGATCCACCGTCTTTCTTTCTTTCCCACCTTTCTTCCATGTCGTTAATACAAAAATTGAACAACAGTGCGCTCAGCGCACAACCTTGCCTCACCCCTTGTTTTGTTTCGAATCTTTCTGTCATTTTTCCATTCACCATTACCTCCGCTAACGTTTTCGTGTATATTACTTTTATCATTTCCAACATTCTTCCACGGATTCCTATTTTTTTAAGTTTCGCTATTAGTATTCCCCTGTTCACCTTGTCAAAGGCTGCCCGAAAATCGATAAACGCCACGTACAACTTCCTTTTTTTGTATTTTAATCTATTATTGATGAGCGCATTCAGTACAAATATCTGATCCCTTGTCCCTCTCTTTTCTCTAAATCCTGCTTGGCTTTCTCCCAATTTTGAATTTTTTTCGGACCACCTGCCCAGTCTCGTCGCCATCATTTTCGTCAACAATTTATAGCCCACGTTCAACAAAGCCACCCCTCTGTAATTGGCCGCTTTGTCCTTTTCCCCACTCTTATATATCGGCACAATTCTTGCTATCTCCCATCCGTCCGGTAAAATACCCTCCTTCCAAATTTTATTTATTGCTCTTCTCACCCCTTCGCGTTGTTCCTCTTTCGCTCCTTTCAGAAATTCTATTACTATTCCGTCTTCCCCCGGTGCCTTCATCATTATTATTATTATTATCATTTGAAAATTTCAAAATTATTTTTTCGCATGAGGATATTTCAATTAACAGCTTTTTCTTTCATTTTAATCATAAAATGATGATTATTATTGTTGTTATCATTATCAGACAGTTTTAAGGCATTTAAACACGTGAAAAAATTATCTTGTCCATTCGATGTTTTTCTTGAAATTGTTTTTATTTCGCTTATTTTTATTTCGCTTATTTTTATTTTCATCGAAGGATCCGCACGGCGAGCTCACGGGCAAGAACGTGCTGATCGTGTACGGGAGCATCGACGAGACCGCTCATCACTTCGAGTGCAGTGTCGAGGACGTTAAGAATTACTTGGCCGAGTCGCGCGAGATACTTTTGAGAGCTCGAGCCGCACGCCCGCGACCGCACTTGGACGACAAAATCGTGACAGCCTGGAACGGTAAGAATACGAGTTAAAAAAAGAAATAAAAAACCACACACGACGTGTAAAATTCGTTCGAGACAATTTCCCCGAAACAAAATAATGAAAATGTTAGGGAGGTGAGTAAGGGGGTGTGGAAAATTTGAAAAAAAATTTCTTCGAAGGTCTCGTGATCAGTGGTCTGGCGCATGCCGGAGCAGCCACAAAAACCAAAAGGTACATCGATTTCGCCGAGGACGCGGCGAAATTCGTCGAGCGCTACTTGTTCGACCGGAAGGAGGGAATTCTACTGAGGAGCTGTTACAGAGGCGAGGGAGACGTTGTAACTCAGCCGTGAGTACGATGGAAATAAATAAAATTGCGTCAATTATTGATAGTCTTTTTTTAACTACCTTGCAAATTTAAATTCAACAATAACTTCAAACTTTCACGTGTCGTTTTTTTCTCTCTCAGGAACGCACCGATAAAGGGTTTTCACGTGGACTACGCTTTTCTCGTGAGAGGCCTCCTCGATTTGTACGAGGCGAGTCTGAACGAGCGTTGGTTAGAATTTGCCGAAAAACTTCAGGACATTCAGGACGAGTTATTTTGGGATTCCGAAAACGGTGGTTACTACAGTACGACGATGCAGGATCGCTCGGTCATATTGAGGCTGAAGGACGGTAACCACGTATTCATTTATTATTATTTTACAAGTAAAAAACTATTATTTTCTTACAAGTCAACGATTAGTGTTATTAATGTCATTGGGTACTTGACTGTTGTACGAAATTCATCTTAAGGGGTGAGATGCAGTCAGCGGCGTGAAAAAACGAGCATTTTCAAGTATTTTTTTAAAATAGTAATTAGCTTTGTTTTACAAAAGTGGTTACACAGACTTTTTATGTTATATTTCAACTTGACTTGTACAAATTTTCAAAGAAAAATATTGATTATTTATAAAAACATCGCCATCTTTGTCCCCCCCCCCCTTCGACATGTAATGCTTTGCGGTGACCATCATAAAATTTTCCTGGATGCGAAATTTAAAAAAAGCCAAAAAAAATCATTAGTTTAATAATAAATCTAGTCCTTAATCGAAGCTTTTTTTTTAATTAACAAAATGACGGCTTCCGACAGATAACTTTCGATTTTCGGCCAAAAAATCGCTCGTTTCATACTTCAATACGTGTCATACTTCAAGAAAATGTAAAAAAATCGATTTTTTGAAAATTCTGACTGCATCTCACCCCTTAAATCGTTAATTATTTTATATTATGCTCACAATATTTTTTTATCTTCGTGAATGTCAGTATTTACGATATAAATCGGCAATCAAATTTAAATATTCAACCAGACCGCCGAAACGCTCTGGCTGTCAGATGTGTAGTCACGTGACGCCCGTGACGTCACATGCCATTAAACAGGGTAAAGGACCTATATCGTCGCTGAGTTGTCGTACGCAAACCTTCCTCTCCATTCTTATTTAAAAATTGATGATATGGTAAATATCACTACAAGTCACTACAAAGAACAGAAAAAGCGCCGAAATACACTGAAATAAATTAGAAAATTGCTCATTACTCGTCACAGGACTCGTAATGACAATCCGTGTACTGGCACGTGACGTCACTAGAGATCCAACCAATCCTGGAGCGTTTTTGTTCACGTGACCAGACGTTCAAATTTATCTAATTCAAAAATTGAAATAAACGAAAATGATGCATATTCTTCCGATAAAATGATAGAAAATACTTTTTAAACACTATATTCTTTTGGGATGACAAGAGAATGAACCATATTTTTAATATAGTCAAATACCCTATTATGCACAAATCTACGATTGATATTATCGTCATTATTATATTAAATATTATTTTCCAAGACAACTATTATTTTTTTTACAGATAAACTATTATCAATAGTTAATGGATTATTATTTTTTTCACTAGTCACTGAATAATAGTAGTAGTATTTATTTCAGGTATACCCCTTCGGGGTGTTTACACAGACTAAATCCCCCCGACATGTTTCTTTCCCCTTACAAGTTTTTCCTTACGTCTACTTATATTCTACTTACGTTTTGCATATCGTTTCCACTCTCGCATTCTTTCCTTCGTTTGTTACTTTTCCAATTAGTTTCTCGAATTGCTTTATGTACATACATAGTTCTGTTACAGGTTCCTTCTTTAGAGCCGTTTGTATTTTTTTACCGATTTGGTCTCTTTCTTCCTCCCCGATCCACTTTTCTGCATCTTCTACGATCTCTTTTTAATTTTTTTCCTTGACTTTCTCGCACGTACATATATGGACTACGTTCTCCACTTCTTTTTCACACACCCTACATTTATTTCTTTTTCACGCACCCTACATTTATTTCTTTTTCACACACCCTACATTATACCCCTTATTGCCTTCCTTTCCCACATTCCCACATTTAAGTCTCGCCCAAGTTTCTTTTGTTCCTCCCGTTATATTTGCATCTTCCCAGTACTTTTCTGTTTCTATCGTGTACTTCCTATTTTTGTATTGTGTACAATACGTTGATTTTCCAATTTTACTCCAGTCCTGCTGGATTTCTTGATCAACTTTTGTTTTTTTCCGCCTTTCTATTATTCTCTCCATTTTCTTTACATCGTCTTTTGCTATGGCTATCCATATGCCTCTCTCTCCTACTTCATCCATTGCTACTTTGACTTCCTCTCCCCATTTCGTTGGGTTTCTATTTAGAACCCCTCTCGCCTCCTCTTTCGGGCATTTCTTCGGCCATATTTCCTCCCTCATCTTCATTACTTCAATTAAATAGTTTGCCGCTCTCTTCCACGTTTCCACCGTTATACCTCCACTACCTGATTCCATCCGCCATATGTAGCTTGGCGTGTTTCTATAGTCACCAACTATTATTATTGTAACTATTATGATGTGGAAATCGCCAATTATTATTATAAGCATTATCTGCATTATTATTTTGTTTTACAAGACATTTATTATCATTAATATTATCATGTACAAATCTACAATTATTATTATGATCATCAAAATTATTATTATTCTTAGTCAACAACTTCTGATATTATGATTATTATGGTGTACGACTTTCCAACTATTAATATCGGCATTATCGTCATTATTATTGTATTACAATTTATTATTATTATTTAATAAGAATTGCGATATTCGTTATTTTCTTACAAGAATGGTATATTTTTATTGCGAATTTTCTTTATTTTATAGCTCTTTTTGGTCAAATTGATGATTACGCCGGCAAAGCATTGAGAAAAGATTTATGTTTATTGGAAAGGGTCTATATATACTTTTTAAACGACAGATACCGATGGTGCAGAGCCATCCAGCAATTCGGTAGCGTGCAGCAACCTGCTGCGACTGTCCTCCTGCTTCGACCGTCCGGACTTGAGGGAGAAAGCAAGCCAGCTTCAAGCTTCCTTCCATCGGCTGCTGACTCGTATACCTGCCGCGGTGCCCGAATTGGTGTCCGCTCTGCTGCACTATCACGACTCGACGACACAGGTAGTTATTTTTTTCTTCTTTTTTACAAGCTTTTATTTAACTTGCTTCGTTCGTATGTCCGTCTTTCCGGTGCAAAATTTTCATTCCATTTTTCAAGCACCTGCTGGCATTCGATTGAGCTGAAATTTGGCATACATATGTAACTCCGGTGACAATGCAATAATATGGTAACATGGAGTTGGTCCGATGATGCAGGTGGGAGATGGGCAATGCAACTCCTTAAGGCGGGATATACATGTATAACGATAAAAGAATCGATTAATTTTTTTCCTTTCAACGATAGAACTATATATGTAGAATATTTTCCTAAAGTTTCAAAGCGAAATTCGGAAAACTTCAAACGTTACAGCCCGTCAACGCTGTGCCTCACCGCTCGGATTCGGAGCGGGCGTGAACTTCAAACGCGTTTTTCTCAAAACTGCATTATCGAAATTGGCGTGCAGGAAACTATTAAGCCGATTGAGTTGAAACTTGGTAGAAATGTTGATAATATTGGTACCTTCTACTTGACGAGAATTGTTTTTGAAAAATTGGAAAAAAAACTACTTTTTTAATTCCACATTTTACAGAAATGTTGCGGGAAATGTTGATTTTTTTGTCAATGCGTGCCATCTTCTCAAATTTGCATTTTCTTCATTTTAATTACCGTCACATAGAAATTATAGATGATCTAACTGAAAAATGTTTGAACCTTTTTGCAAATCAAAGTCTACGGGAAGCTTGACTGCACGCCGATTCGCAACTTCCGCGGCGACCTTGCTGTAACACTCTGCCACAGCTCCGTCATTTTGATGATGAATTAATTAAAAAAAATGTTTTGTATACTTAAATGTACTATTAAGGTATACCTAAAGTTTGATAATTGTAGAATAATCATTTCTTAGTTTCAAAAATCTTTCAATATTGCTTTGTTTCCTGTCTAAATGTATATCCCGCCTTAATAGCATATACTAGGAGAGTTGAGTTTGTGCTCGTTTTGTTAGCGTGAGCACTTTTCATTGCATATGATAACGAGAGTCGGATAATAGTGGTGGGAGGTGAGACCTGAAATTCCCTAATAGTAAATGGTAGGACAATCGAGTTTGGGCTCAATAACTTTGTTAACTTATGCGCTATTTATAATTACAGTATTATAAAGTTTCTCGCGAAACCTTTATAACCTAAGACAAGGTTTTTTATTGCGCCGATGTCTGAATGGCATGGTGGTCTGGCGTGGCAAATTAATAAAGAAATTCTAATACTAAAAAGTATAAAAATAAAATAAACGTGAAAAAAAAACTTTTTAAAAACAAACTTTTATGTTCAAGGGTACTATACTAAAAAGTAAAAAATAATGATCAGTAAAATTGAAAATCAAAACAGTATAACTACAAAAAACTCCCTTCATTGGTCACTCATCATAGGTGCAAATACTTCAAAGGCACATAAACGTAGATATTTAAAAAATATGAAATACGGATTTTTGAAGCTTGAGGCGTCAAACGTCATAAGTACTAATACTACTTAAAAATTTCGATAAAACCTCAAGTTTTTGAAGGGGCTTTTTTGTAATTACAAGATTGTTACGCATATGGAAAACAGGAAAAACCGGAAAAGACTCAGAGAATTTTTTTCCTCCTGAAATAATCAGGGTCAGGGAATTTTGGAAATTCTCTAGAATGTTTTCAGAATTTACTTTTTGCAAGAATTACGAAAAATGAAACCGACTTGACAAAAAACCGAACAGTATGAATATAAATATTTTTGTATATTTTTAATATTTATATTATTCTTCATTACATGCAAAAAAAAGTTATGTCAGTGCCGAACATTGAAAATTAAAAAAACTGAAAACTAATTCACTGTAAAGCTCTATACATTTGCATTCGATCTGTCGATACACAACCACATAATGATTATTATCGATAAGTGTTTATATTTATTTTTTATTTATTGTCACCGGCATAAGAAATTCTGTTCATAATAAAGACCAGGTTCTGTATTTGCCTATAATGTTTTTTATTTACTTTACAATGTTTAAATTATTTTTCGAATTTCAGTTTTTTTGTTTTTCATTTCAATTTTTACCATTTCCACATATTTGATCTTTCAAAAAAATATCTTATCCAGTTCAACATAATTTTTCAATAGAAGGATCGAATTGAGAAATTCCTTTGTTTTTTTCAAGTCGGTTAAGAATGTCGTTTATATTCACAAAAAATATTAATTGCTATTTCTACGTATATAATGTTTCCCGAATGGTTTGTAACGTTTACAAATGTCTGTTTGTAACGTTTACAAAATTGATGGAAACAAAGTGATCTTCATTTGATCGTAATCTGGGTCATTTGCACAACGTGAAAAAGACAGGAAATTTTTGAGTTAAGGTAATCCTTTCACCAGGCTTCAATCCATAGGATTTTCATAATTTTTTTTTCAGCTTCACTAAATATATTAATAATTGTCTCTGTAAAATTTCAGGATCGGTTATTGACCTAATTACAAAGAAAAAAATATATAAATTATTTAATATTTTATGTATTTTTCTGCAGGAATTCTGAGACGACATAGAAAAACCCAATTTCCGGTCGCTATAAAAGTGTATATAATAGTGGGAATCCATCAGATTCTTAAAAATAATCAGATTTATATACTTAACACACCAATGCTCTCACAAAAATTACGTTTATTGACCTAATTTTTATGTAATATCAAGTTTAATTTGAACTTCCGGTATTGGATTTATTACCACTTGCTACGATAAAGAGACGTGACAGCAAGGCACCAGCTGACTGTAGTCCTAACCTCATCTCACTCATTCGAATTTCCACACATATTTCATTTTTAACCGACATATTTCGCCGACACAAATTTTCCACGCTTTTTACCAGTCGTGGCCCGAATACAATGCTTTATATTCCCCGCACCTGACATTGTTTTGACGAATCGACGTTGAAAAGCATGGAGATTAAACTCGCCTGGTTGAGTAAAAAGAGACGCAGATAGAACCAATGTTGCCAAATATCAAACCTATAAATACTGCGCGAATCGTTGGAATGACTATTTTTTCATTCTTCTAATTAAATGTGAACATTCATTAAACAGTTTACACATAGAAAATTTTAGTTATTACACAAATTATTTTTTTTGCATATGTTAAAAATATAAATTGTACAAGTACAATTTTCAATTTCACTGAACATTATTTTTTTAATTATTAGTACAATACATTTTAAATAAAAGCTCGTTTTCAACAAGCTTTTTTACTTTTATTATATCCGAATGTACGAGCTTCCGAGCTCCGGTGGTTCCATGCATATTTGATGAAGAATTGTAATGACACGCTTGGCATTCGCAGATATTCGTGGCGGGCAAGAGAGACGGCAAGGACACCGAGGAACTTGTGAGGGTTGTCCGCGAACGACTGATACCCGCGAAGACTTTGCTCCTCGTCGATCCGGACGATCCCGAGAGCATAGTCCTCCGGAAGAACGAGATCTCGCGTAGCATGAAGTGCCAGAACGGCCGAGCTACGGCCTATGTGTGCCAGCATCACAGGTGCTCCCTCCCGGTTTTTCAACCCGACCAACTCGCCGATCTTCTCGACTCGCGAGGAACGTAAAGAATCTTCACTATTCGCCCCCATGGGCCCGTAATCTTCTAGCGCGGTTGGCAGAAACGCTGAAAATGTAGCGGAGAAAAGCAAGCGACACGCTGTGATCGATTCGAATCGGAACGGTAGAATTTACGGTGGAAAAGAAGTTTTTTTAGCGCGTGCTCGGAACATCGCCCGATGACGAATTTGTCTATCTCGGCTCGATCGTAGAACGATGACGGAGATACAGGAAAAAAATAGAAAATCGTCAATGGGGGCGACGAAATACGATTTGAAAATAACTTTTCGGTAGGTGTACAATAATGTGTAATTAGATCGATTCTGTGATTGGACGGTTGATTCGAATGGAGCGAAAAGAGGTCACTGTTGTCAGTTTTTTTTTGGTTCGTAATTGTAGAAATTTATTCTTCGAGAAAATAAAGTCGGAAGGTTTTTTTCTTCATTATTTCATTTTTCATTATTATTGTATTTCGGGCAAACGAAGAGATAGTTGTTCGTTTTTTGAGAAAGTGGAAGGGCTTTCCTTGTGTCCGAAATGTCAGCCGCCCTGGAGAACACTGGAAGTCTGCAAATCAGCTGGATGAAAATTGAGATTAAAAAATTATTTTATTCAAATCAAATTCCGTATTCGGGCGCTCACCATCGGGTCGTGGTGTCTTGACTTTCTTCAAATTCCGACAAAGAGGGTATCGCACCTCGAATTATAAAATTAGCTTTACCGTGGACGGGGCCGGGTTGAAATCCCGAACTATGAATGCTCCGATGGTTTAAAATTCCGAATTTTAATGTTCCGGAATTCAAGATGGGGCCGGGTTGAAGTTCCGAACTTTGAATAATCAGAACGCTCGAAACTCCGAAAGAAAACTACCCCGAGAGATCAAAACTCCGAAAGAATTTTGCACGAAAGACCAAAACTCCGAAAATCTGAACACCGTCAAAAAAATTCGGCTTCGGAATTTTTTAAAGTTTCAAAATTTTCAATAAATCGACGAGTTATTTCAAGATTTTTTTTTTATTAAGGGGAGGGTAGGGGTTTCAGCGTGAAAAAAAAACACTTTTTTACGAATTTTTTTCATCTATATGGATGGAGTAAATTTATTGAAACCTTTTGTACATTGTTAAGTGTCATTTCAAGAACATTCCGTAAAATTTGTACGCGAAAATATCCACACACAAGCCGATGAGAAAGCTTTTCCAAGAACGCCTTTGGAAAAACACGATTTGCGGTGTTCACCGTATCTCAGCTAGAAATGATCTGAAATCAAGAACCATTAAAATTTAGTCAAAGTATCATCAAATGCTCCTCCCAACGGTCTTTGATAATTTTTTTTTCATTTCTAAATTTTTGGTGGTCACGTAAAGTGAAAAGTGCTATTTTTCACAAAAAATTCCGCCATTTTGGGAATGGAAAACCCCCTAAATGTAAAAAAAATCTCAAACTAACCGTTGGTGAGAGGTATTTTATACGTAGAAGGTGTGTACCAAGTTTGAAATAAATCGGTCATGTAGTTTTCAAATGGCACCGAACACGGACTTTGAAAAAGTGGTTTCGAGAAAAACGCGGCACTGGCTTGTTTGTGGATATTTTCGCGTACAAATTTCACGGACTGTTCTTGAAATGACACTTAACAATGTACAAAAGGTTTCAATAAATTTACTCTATCCATATAGATGAAAAAAATTCGCAAATAAGTATTTTTTTCACGCCCAAACCCCTACCCTCCCCTTAAGAAGTGATTTTGCCCCAATGTTGAAATTTGTCTAGACAATGTTATGCGTTATCCATCATTTACAGTCAACTGTGTAGACTTTCGCTGGCATGATATTGACATGGAGGCCGGGTTGAAATTCCGAACTTTGAATGCGCCGACGATTTAAAATTCCTAATTTTAATGTTCCGAAATTACAAGGTTCGTCAAGATCATGTCAGCGAAAGTCTACACAGTTGACTGTAAATGATGTAGAACGTATAACATTGTCTAGACAAATTTCAAAATTGACGTTAAATCACTTCTTAATTAAAAGAAATTCTTGAAATAATTCGTCGATTTATCGAAAATTTGGAAACTTTTAAAACTTCCATGGCCGAATTATTTTGACGGTGTTTTGGTCTTTCGTGTAAAATTCTTTTGAAGTTTTGAGCGTTCTGATCATTCAAAGTTCGGCAATTCAACCGGGCCCCGTTCAGATTTTGTCTTTCAGCTTTGGTCTTTCGGGTAAAATTCTTTCAGAGTTTCGATCTCTTAGGGTAGCATCCTTTCGGAGTTTTGAGCGTTCTGATCATTCAAAGTTCGGAATTTCAACCCGGCCCCCCGTGGACGAAATATTTTGAGGAAAAGAAATGTACCGAGTGGAACACGGACGAAAAAAGTCTTGCACTTTTTTCCCCAATGCCAGAATTAACGGGCGGTTACCGTCGAGAGGCATAAAAAATGCATGAACTTGGGGAATTTTTTTTTTGTATAAGATAAATACTTTTGGAAATGGGTTTCGACGTATTTTATTCTTCTATCAATGGAGAGTAAATTCTGATTTTATTCACAACAAACAAAATCCAAAATGGCGGCTGTAGCTTTCATCAGTCACGCATGGCGTGTTTTAGTCTGCGCGGGGCGCTCCACAGCCTTACCAGTTCGTTTGAAACAAAAACGGGTTAAAAATGATTAAAACAGACAAAATTTGGGGGGCCTTATCGTTTTTTGTCTTCTGAAAAACCCCTGGATAACAAAATGGCAGCCGTTTGAAAAAAAAACCCCAATTTTTGGCTTCAACGGGCGAAAAAATATTTCTAAATCAATTTTCGACGAAAATTGCTTCCTGATGGGCCCGCAAATTGAATTTGCTTTCAATTGCGCCGAGATTCACGTGAATCGGTCCATCCGTTGAAGCTGTAGAGAGCATCGCGCTGAAAAATTCCGTTTCCAGAAAAACCCATTTAAGGTTTAACGTTATAAAAATCGTATTTATTGTTTGTTTTCGACAACCCAAACAAACCCACGCATTCTAAACACTTTAAAGATGCAAATTATGTTTAAAAATCGAATTTTCCATACTCATGAACGGTAACCTATCCTTAAGGCGTCGACCATTACGAAATCGAAAAATGTCTTTTAAGATTTCAATCTAACGCATAAATTTCAGAACACTATTGAATCGCTTTACTGTGTGTTCTTTTTACCCGAAGATGCGAATGCGTGGAGAAGTAAAAGTTGAACTACTTTTGGCGCATCTGTACGTCAGTGAGCATAAAGGGTTAAGCCCTTTCTGGTTTGTACCGGCTTTTGAAATTATACTCCCTTAATCCTCGTCTCCGTAGCGGTATCGATGACGATGGGCCGTTCAGGGAGTTAGTCGGATCGGTGGTCGGTCAGTGGTGTTAATTGCCTGTCATAAAAATGGGGTCTGAACGCGTTTAGGGTAAATAGTACAGTGACCCTTTGTTTCGCCAGAGTGGAGTCGCCTTCGGCCCTCGCAGCGTCACTGCGACCGGCCGTGGGGTCTAATCCCTTCCTGCGAAAGAATTTCACCACCAATTTCATGCGTCCGTTGGGGGAGGGGGGGATTCGGGAAAATTTGAGTAACGAAAAATCGGCGAATATGTGTCTCTATTGCACGTGACTTAAGTGCCGCCTTCGATTTTGTTGAAATTCATAAATGTAATAAACCATTGAAAACTATAAGACACGTTTTTTTTATGCGCGGGAAAACGGTTTCAAGGGGGAGGAACCACCCCTACAAAAAGCCGTGTCGAGGGGTGGTTTTGCTGTTTCACCCAATAACCAGTCCACCGATCTGAATGAAATGAAAATGAAAATTCTTCTAATGTAAAGCGATGAGAAATACACTGTAGAATAAACGAAAAAAATTAAATTAAGGCGGGATATCCATTTAGGGGCCGTCCATATATCAAGTCATAGATTTTTTTGCTGATTGTTAAAATTTCTTTATTTTCTTTATTTAAACGATAGATCGATATATGTAAAATATTTTCCCGAAGTTTCAAAGCGAAATTCGGAGCGGTGAGGCAACTTCAAATCCCTTTTTCTCATAACTGCATTTTCGAAATTGGCGTGCAGGATTCCTTAAAAACTATTAAGCCGATGGAGTTGAAACTTGGTAGAAATATCGATAACATTGCTACCTTCTGCTTGACGAAAATTGTTTTTGAAAAATTATTTGAAAAGCTACTTCTTTAAGGGGTCTCCTTACTTTAGACGCTAAAAAAGGCTATTTTCATGAATTTTTTGATAGGTTTAGATGATAGATATTGATATAAAAGTTGTTAGACTTAATAAATACATTAAAACATTTATTCATTTATGTAAGTCACTATTTATAGACGAAAATAGTAGTTAAAAAAAATCCTAAAAAAATGGTAGGTCTGCGCTGTTGATGAAATCTCGGAGATGGATCATCCGAAACAAAAAAATCACACGGTTTTGAATTCAGTATGTTAATGGCTATAGCGCATATCATACGATTTTTGATATATGAAAAAATAACAAAATGCCGGACATTTTTCGAAAAAACAAACAAAAAAGTTCTTTTCCCCGTTTTTGGCAAAAAAAAATGAGTAAACATCCAAATTTACAAAAAACTTGATATGCGCTATAGCAATAGTTGTAAAGAATATGTGGTTAACATTTCATAAGGATCGCTTCGGTAGTTTCGAAGATTTTATTAACACGCCGTCGAAAAACGTTGTTTCGAGAAAACCGCGTTTAAAATTTGTTTGGGTTACATAAATACATAAAAAATTTTTTTTATGTAATTCGAAAGTGTATTTATTAAGTGTAACAACTTTTACATCAATATCTATATTATAAATCTATCAAAACAATTCATGAAAATAGCCCTTTTTAGCGTCTAAAGAGAGAAGACCCCTTAATCTAAAACTTTACAGAAATTTTGCGTGAAATGTTGATTTTTTATATAAGTGCGTGCCATTGTCTTGAATTTTTATTTTCTTCACTTCAATTACTGTCAAATAGAAACTATACATTTTCTAACTGAAAAAATGTAATTTTTTTTTTTTGCGAATCAAAGTCTACGGGAAGCGCGACTGCACGCTGATTGAAAGAAAATTGTCGTGTATACTTAAATATACTATTAAAGTACACCTACAGTTTGATAAATGTAGAATAATTATTTCTTAGTTTAAAAAATCTCTGGAAATTGCTTAATTTTTTTCCGTCTAAATGTATATCCCGCCTTAAGAGGTGTCACGCCTTTCTTCGAGGCGTCGTTTCCCTGAATAAAGTTTTTCCGCCGATTAAAAAAAGTGTCTAAGAGTTTTCGATGCTTTATCCCATTTATAAGTTTCAACAAAACCGAAGGCGGACACTTAAGTGGTGTTCCTTGTTGCTCTAAGAGCGAATTATTGTTGCAAACATTGAGACACAGGCGGACTTTAGCTTGAGGCTAAAGCCAATTTGGAATTTAGTTAGCCGCCATTTTGGAATTTGGTTTTTGCTAAATATCTTCGAAGCGGTTGATCCAACGATGGAAATGGTCGTAAGCATTTTTGGAGAGAAGAACATTTTCTACTATGTCCATACAAGAATATTTTTTGTCGGAGACGTATTACTCGAGTTAGGGCACGTTAAAGTTTACCGTCGATATTTTTCCGCCACGCATCGCGCGCGCGCGAATCGTTATTATCTGCTATGAAGGTGTTGAAGGCGACGTCACAGCATGGTGGCCTAATGAGACGAACCTGCAAGGGGGTCAGGTGGCATGGCGGGAAAAACCTGCAAGGATTAACGTGGCAAGGTGTCGGGAAAATCCGCTTTATGGCTTTATGACCGTGCATTATTGTCATCGCCAGTCCTCCGGTCTGCCGTAGGGTGGCGAACGCCGCCGCAAGGGGCGCCACGACGCGGTGTCGTCTGCCGCGGATTAAGACTCAGTACCACGCGAAAAAAACCTTGTATATTCAATTTGTAGCGAATGTTATGCTCTGCAAGATTAACGGTAACAATTTAGCGCAATAGTGCAAAGCGTTCAGGAAATTGTTGGAAAAAAGAAAAATTTCGAACAACTTTTACGCAATGTAAGGGTGTATGAACTACACAGCAAAGAATGTTTAAACATAAAGATTAAGGAATATTCTCCTCTAAAATAATAGTTATGGCGATTTCCGTCGCTCGGGGATATTTTGCAGATAAAATCACGGACGATTAAAATGAAAGAAAACGAATTTTGCTCATTTTTGGCAAAGTTTGACCTGAAAAATTAAAAGCAGAACTATGTAGCAAATTTCCTTAGCCTGGAGCTGGAAGCTCCGATACACACGATTTCGCGTCTTTTGCTTGCGACCGTTTATGTAAAATCCGATCAGGATAGCCTCAGTCGAAAGCTGCAGAAATTTGCTGCAAAATACGTTTTTTATTTGTCAACTTTTTATCGGTTATGGCGGGCTATACATTGAGACAGGAAAAAAAAGCAATATTGAGGAATTTTTTAAACTAAGAAATAATTATTCTGCGATTATTAAACTTGAGGTTTACTTTAATAGTATATTTAAGTATACAAAATAATTTTTTTTAATTAATTCATCATCAAAATGGCGGAGTTGTGGCAGAGTGTTACAGCAAGGTTGCCGCGGAAGTTGCGAATCGTCGTGCAGTTTTCATTCCCGTAGACTTTGATTTGCAAAAAAAATTTTAACATTTTTTTAGTTAGAAAATGTATAGTTTCTATTTGACAGTAATTAAAGTGAAGAAAAATAACATTGAAGACAATGGCACGCATTTACATGAAAAATCGACATTTCACGCAACATTTCTGTAAAATATGGATTAAAAAAGTCGTTTTTTTCTCAATTTTTCAACTTCTCAACTTCATTTGAATAGTTCATAGCATGAAATGTTCATAGCTTCTAAATCCTCAACCTTGACCATCTAGGTGTATATCTCCCCTTAATCTTTGCCCGAAGACGGCTAAATTGATTAAATTTCTCTCCAGTCGTCCATAACTGAATGCGCGTGTCTGTAAAAAAAATGCAAATGAGACGAAGCGAAGTTTGTCACTAGCATACGCCAAACTGTGTTACGAATAACGTTTATTTCAACAATCAGCGACGACCAAAATGAATTACGGTAAATTCTGAAAACAATTTTTTTTCAACCGCGCTTTTTAAAAAAGACGTGACGGTCAAAGCCGTACGAGCTGGATCGCCTGATGGGAATATTTGCCATTTGAATATCGTCGATCGAAAATTAAAAATTCGATTCATATATTGTTAACGATAAGTTTCGCGCCATTAGCTCGGGGAAATTTGGCACGTAACCCGGAGAGACGCGTCCCGCGTACCTGGGAGCGAGGCTCGCCCGGGCGATGCGTGCCAGGTCGTGTGCGAGGAGCGTGCGTTACACGCGATTGGTCATCGACGACGCCGATTGGTCGAGCCTGGTCCCCCATCCGGGCCTCGGAGTCTCGTCCAGGGGCCCTTAAATGCCCCGGCGAGTTCACACGTCGCATCAGTAAGTCCCGAGCCCTTATCGGGGAGACTCCGCACTTTTTCGCTCCCAAGAGCACCTGTGAAGATTCAAAGAAAAATATTAAAATACGGACAAATCGGTCGTTTCTCTCCTTCGACGACTTGGTAAAGTGAATTTGATTGGCTAGTCGAGTTGTAGGCTCACGGATATTCTTCCAGAGTCCCAACGTTGTCTTCGAAAAGTGTTGTTTTCTATTTCGTGAAAGAAGAGTTTTCGAGAGGCAGAAAAGGAGGGTGTCGAGATGTGGTCGTCTAAGGATAACAAATCTATCGGAAATTCGGCAGTCGACAGCCAGAATACTCGCACTTTGGGAATGACATCGGCGATAAGCGTAGCCGAGCCCAAGCCCAGCGATCACGTTAGAACGAAGCAACTGAAGGAGGCCCTCGAGCCGTACAATGTTTTCGAGACGGAGGAAGACTTGAATCACAGAATGAGAATATTGAGGTGAGTCGACTTCAATGATCTCAGTGAATTAATTTTTGTTTTTATCGTTTTGCACGAATCTGAATATCTGAATATGTTTTTGTCGTTCTTTTTGTGCAGCAAACTGGATACTCTGGTGAAGCAATGGATAAAGGATACCAGTATCGCTAGGAACCTGCCACCCAGCGTGGCCGAGCAGGTTGGAGGCAAAATTTATACCTTCGGCTCGTACAGACTTGGCGTACATCACAAAGGAGCTGACATTGATGCGCTCTGCGTCGTTCCACGCCACATCAGGCGATCGGATTATTTCACGACGTTCTTCATGCTGCTGAAAAAACAACCGGAAGTTACAGATTTGAGGGTAATTGCTGAGCGGCAATTTTCTTGATTTAAAACGAGTATAATTACTATTAGTTTGTTATTATATTATAATATATTGTTTTATTGTAACCAGAATTCGTATTCAGGGTTGTTACGTATTATTGACGCAGGTTTTCCATACAGGTTTTGCAAAAATTCCAGGTTTTGCAAATGACTCAGATTAGGGTAAAATAAAGAACACTTTGTTTTCATCAAATATATACATATATATATATTTAAGTTAAAGACCCCAAGTTATGCTTCGTTTTAACCATACTAGTATTTGTAATCGTTATAAACTATACGGGAAAAATGACATACAAAAATTATTCATTGCTATTTAGCAATGAATAATTGAATGAAATGAAGCAATGAAACGAATAGAATAGAACGAAGAATAGAAGGATCGAAATGAAAAAAATATAACATTTATAGCCAACCTGAAAAAAAAAACAAAGAAAATTCTCAATTCGATCCTTGTATTGAAAAATTATGTTGAACTGGATAACATAATTTTTTTAACCCTTGGTAGTCACACTTAGCTAGAATCACGTTATAGTCATACTGGATCCATGGGACCCGGGCGTATTAAAATTGTTATAAATAATGAAATAATGCATTAAGCGATATGAAAAAATAGTGAGGTATAATTTGAACCTTGTTTAATACAAGGATATTGGCTAGAAATCAAAAATTGAATTTTGAATATGCAAAAAAAAACGTAAAAAATTACTTTTATTTTACAAAAATTGCTGTATCTCTTGTAATTATTGACAAAAAAAATGTTTTTGTAATCTGGAAATAATGTACTTTGAAATAGACATAGCGGTTCCTGTGGACTTTTCAAAGAGTATATTTATTTCATCCAACGCAGGTGCGATTTAGAAGGAAAGAATGAAACGCTTACGCATATAAAAAAATGGATGTTTTATTGGGAAAAAAAGTTGTACGGCATGAAAATAATTTGTTTGGGTCCCGTGGACCCAGTGTGACTATTGAGAGTTAAGATCGAATATATGGAAATGGTAAAAATTGAAATATATTTTTTTTTATACTGAAATTCGAAAAATAATTAAAACATTGTAAAGTAAAAAAAAATACATTAAAAGCAAATACAGAATCTGGTCTTTATTTGGGGCAGAAATTTGTATGCCGGTGACAATAAATAAAAATAAATATAAACACTTATCTATAATAATAATGATGTGGTTGTGTATCGACAGATCGAATGCAAGTGTATAGAGCTTTACGGTAAATTAGTTTTCACTTTTTCAAATTTTCAATGTTTGGCACTGGCATAACTTTCTTTTGTATATAATGAAGAATAATATAAATATGAAAGTACACAAAAATATTTATTTTTATAATGTTCAGTTTTTTTGTCAAGTCGATTTCATTTTTCCACAGTTCTCGCAAAAAGTAAATTTTCAAAATTCCTTGACTTTTCTCTCATTATTCTAGGAGGAAAGAAATTCCCTGAGTTTTCCCTGTTTTCGATATGCGTAACAACCCTGGTATTGTATTGTAATAATATATTATTATAATTGATAATTCCAAAGTAGACGAGTTATTATTGCATCGAATAACTAATAATAATTTTGTCTGTTTGTCTGTTCAGGCGGTCGAGGAAGCTTTCGTACCCGTGATTAAAATGAACTTCGACGGCATAGAGATAGATTTGCTTTTTGCCAAGCTCGCGCTCAAAGAGATACCGGACGATATGGTGAGTGACGATCGGGAAAACAATTAATACTCCAAAGCAAGCTTTGTACAAGAAAAGTTCCGTATCTCACCAATTTTCTTCTCTTCAGGATTTGCGAGACGACATGCTGTTGAAAAACTTGGACGAAAGATGCGTGAGGAGTCTGAACGGTTGTCGGGTGACCGACGAGATAATGCGTCTCGTGCCGAGCGTTGAAAATTTTCGACTGGCACTCAGAGCTATAAAGCTGTGGGCGAAACGTGAGTGTCGAGATTGTCCGTTGAAAAAATCGTCCATACGATCAGCGCGTGTGATGTTGATTTTTTTCTTCTTTGCCATTTCAAGGTCACGGAATATACAGCAACGTTCTGGGCTATCTCGGTGGAGTTTCGTGGGCTATGCTGGTCGCGCGAACTTGTCAGCTTTATCCGAACGCCATCGCCTCGACACTGGTCGAGAAGTTTTTCCTCATTTTTTCGCAATGGAAGTGGCCACACCCCGTACTTCTGAAACGACCAGACAACGTTAATTTAGGTTTTCCCGTCTGGGATCCGAGAGTGAGTGTTCCTGCTTTAAAAATGGGGTTGAAGTTTAGTTGCATCGTTAGAGTGCAACGAAACATTTTTTTTTAATACCCCAAATTTCCTTTGGCAGATTTGAGCTTCGAAAATCACGCAAACATTTTTTTAGGATTCTTATTCAGCGATTTATAGGAAATTTGGAAAGTACGATTTTGAATATTCACGAATATGAAAAATTGGAAAGAAATTTCGTTGCATTTTAACGATGCAAACTTCAGACTCATGCTTTAAGGGGAGGGTAGGGGTTTGAGCGTGAAAAAAGACTTTTTTGCGAATTTTTTTCATCTATATGGATAGAGTTAATTTATTGAAACCTTTTGTCCATTGTTAAGTGTCATTTCAAGAACATTCCGTGACATTTGTACGCGAAAATATCCAGAAACAAGCCGGTGACAAAGCTTTTCCAAGAACGCCTTTGGAAAAACATGATTTGCGGTTCACTGTATCTCAGATAGAAATTATCTGAAATCACGTACCATTAAAATTTAGTCAAAGTATCATCAAATCCTTCCCCCAGCGGTCTTTGATAATTTTTGTTTTTTATTTATAAATTTTTGGTAGTCATGTAAAGTGAAAAGTGCTGTTTTTCATGAAAAATTCCGCCATTTTGGGGTCGGAAAACCCCCTCAATGTAAAAAAAATCTCAAACTAACCGTTGGGGGGAGGTATTTTATATGTAGAAAGTGTGTACCAAGTTCGAAATAAATCGGTCATGTAGTTTTCAAATGGCAGTGAACACGGACTTTGAAAAAGTGGTTTCGAGAAAAACGCGTTTGAAGTTTAGAGAAGTCGGAGCTACAGTGGTAGAGGAGCGGGACTAAATAGTCAATAACTTCGAGAGTTGTGCTCTGATTGACTTGAAATTTTGGGATTATATTCTTGAAATGTTTAACTATAAGAAGACAAAAAAAAACGATTTTTCAAAAGTACAAACCCCTACCCTCCCCCTAAAAGATTATTACAGCATGAGGTTCCGGATAATTTCTTTAGCAAACTTGGCAAATATCGTTTTTTGACATTCGTTATCATTTGTTTTTCAGATCAATTTATCGGACAGATATCACTTGATGCCAATAATAACACCCGCGTATCCGCAACAAAATTCGACCTTCAACGTGTCGGTGTCGACGAGAACGATAATGCAGGAGGCACTCAAGTCCGGTTTCTCGGCAATGGAGAAGATTGTAATGGGAAAGGCAACGTGGGACAGCCTGTTCGAGCCACCAAACTTTTTCTCCAAATACAAACACTATATTGTATTGTCAGCGAGCAGTTTGACCGCCGCGGATCAGCTCGAGTGGTGTGGCCTTGTCGAGTCGAAAATACGACATCTGATAGGTAACGAAAGTGAAAATCTAAGCATCGCTGAATCGAGTTTCTCCTTCTTTGTCATAGTGCCCCTTTTTTCACATTGCAAATCATTCAGGAAATGGCGAATACGTCGAAAAGTGAAATACCAATTTTTTTCGCTGGCCCCTTTTCCAATTGCAAATATAACTCAACTTTTCGAATTTTCCAAGAATCATTGGCTCGTTTCACGTCCATTTTCGTACCAAATTCCAAAAGTCGATAGATCTGCCGAATTGAGCAGTGGATAAAAGCACTGTAAGAAACTAATTTGACAATTATTCGATCGGTGGGCTTTGCGCAAAGCACCGTCATCTCCGAACAATCAATTATGGACTCAACATTCCTAACTTATCACGAACAGGTTCGCTGGAAAAGAATCCTTACATAACACTGGCGCACGTTAACCCCAAGAGTTTCGCCCCGCCGAGTCCAGCGCCCGGGAGCAACTGTTCCATGTGGTTCATTGGCTTGTGCTTCGCCAAATGTGAAAATCTCAACGTCGATCTCACCCACGACATACGGTTGTTCAACGAGACGAGTGAGTACCGCAAAGACTCTGTCTGTCGATACAAAACGACCGAGCGAACGAACAATAAAAAACTGATTTTGTCTGTTCTTGCTTCGCAGTCCAGAGGATAGCCATGCAGCTGAACGTTTTGAAGGAGGGCACGATCCTAGAAGCGAAATACGTCAAACGCAAGGATCTCCAGGCGTACGTGTCGCCGAGCTTGCTCAAGCTTGAGAAAAAGATAGGAACAAAACGACCAGCTCCAACACAAGGCAAAAAGAATGAAAAAAGTGGGGGCGCAGCGGATACGCGAAAAATCGGTATTTCGTCGAATTGTGGAGAAACTCATTGCAATGGGAACGTCAAGGACAATGAAAATCTGAAGAATCCACAGTCGGATCGTCAAGCTGTAGCTGCCGTCAATAAGAAGAGACCGGCCGATCCGGTGATTGAAACCAACAGCAAAAGGCGGCGGGTTCACGACAACGAGCCCTAAATAACGCGGATGCTTCCCCAATAAGTACGCTGTGTTAACAATTAAGGGGGCGATTAAGGGCCCTCTGGGCAAGGAAAAATTGCTCATTTTCGTGATAATTCTATTACTAATTTTGGCTCTTACATAGTATTTCTTTAAATTTTTAAAAAATTTGAAAATAAAAACTTATAAAAATTTGATTAATTTGAAAAAAAAAACCAACAAAGATTTTTCTTTCATTAACACTCATACACAGAACATGAACCAAGGAAAAGTAAGAAATTTTGAAAATCATTGAAATAGTATGCTTCGAAACAAAAACATTGAATTTTCCAGAAAAAAATGGTTACATTTTCCAATACAAAAATACTTTTATTCTTATTTTTTTAAACTTTTAGGGTAATATTTTAGACAATAAGGTTAGAAGGATTCTTACCCGATTTCATCAGCATCTGTCGATTAGTTTTTTAGCTATACGTCACGCAAGTTTTGCAAATGCAGTTTAGGAGAAGTTGATCGTGTGGATCCGGCTTCAGTCCGGCCAATGAAGGGTATTCCAAAGTCAGAATGGAACTAGATGATGTTTACGTTTCGGCCCTCGGTTCGGGTCCTCTTCAGAAGTTTTTTTTATTCTGTATAAATTCTCGATATTGTTGATATTTTAAGTTTTGGCCCATAGTAGGAAGCTTATTATGTAGATCATTATTTATGTTTGTAAATAATGTTGGTGAAAACGTGTTCAATCGATGAGGATTTTTCGTTTATCAGCGATTTTTTTCCCCTTTATCTATTGAGATTGGTTTTTAAGAATTTGTTTTCCTTATTAAATGAGCAAAACCTTAAAATTTACAATATTTTTATTCCCCTACTTGTTGAGTTTTGTGGTCAACGAGGGTTCGAGAGAAACTCGAACCCTCGTTAAGAGAAACTCGAACCCTCGAGAGAAACATCATCTACTTCCATTCTGACTTTGGAATACCCTTCATTGGCCGGACCGAAGCCGAATCCACACGATCAACTTGTCATCCACACGGCTGCACACATCTCTGACTCATTGCAGTTTAGGAGACTGTGCCATACCTCTGCCATTTATAAAGATTAATGAAAGAAAATACCATATAACAGCCAAAAGTGGTGATAAAACATACCATAAGTTTCAAAAATGTTGAAGAAATCTTTCCTGTAGAAAAAAAAACATGAAAATCAGCAAATGTTTTCCTCGCCTAAAGGTATCACCTCCCTTAACAGAAAAGAGAGGCTAGAGGAAAGATTGATTGAGTTTGAAAGTATTGTCTCGTCCTCACATACCGTTCTATGTATCAAAATTACTTTGTAGAGAGAAGCGGCCGACGCTTTTATTTCTTTCTCGTAACGCACATAATTGTAAATAATTCTAGAGATGAGCGTGTAGCATGCGTGTACCTGAAAGAAACTTCCGTTGAGATTTGTCATTTGCGATGATAAAACGTGCATTGAAAGAAGGAAATCGAAGTAAGCCAGGGAAGATTTCGATCCACGGAACATAATCTAAACAGTATACAAGTTTGCGACCCGGCCAATTATTTATTTCAAGTAATCGTTGTACGTCCGATAGAAATTTTATTCGTTACTAAAACCAAAAATCCTTTTAGGCATGGCGATCGATAAACGATCTTGAACAATGGATTTTTGACACTCCACGCCATTTTGTTGATCTTTAATTTGTCGAATAAGAATATTCACTCCAGTGAGAATTTTGACTGTATTTTTTCATCCAAAAACATTTGGTTTGGTTACAATTCATATATATATATGTATATGTTTATGTATGGGAAAGTGTATGCGGCTACGATTCGGAGTAGAATTATTACTTTTTTTTGTTTCGAGTGAGAGTGTCACATCGTCGTGAGGCGGAGAGGATACAGAGTTAAATAAATATATATATGCACACACATGAGGATATGTCAAACGAATGATTTCAACCCTTACCCCTTTGGACTTCAATAGCTTACAAGGAGCATCCCTTCGATTTTCTTGAAATTTTGATATGTTATAAAGCACCGAAAAGTAAGCAATACGTAGTTTTTTTTATCGGCGGAAAAACGGTTGTAGGGGTGAAACCACCCCTCGAAAAAAGTCATCTCTAGGGGTAATATAGCAGTTTCACACACAAGGAGTCCACCGATTTTGATGAAACGAAAACGAAAATTCTTCTAATCCGAAGCAATGAAAAATCCACTATAGACATTGCAAAAAAAAATTAAGGGGTGGTTTTACCCCTTAAAACGGTTTTTCCGTCGATAAAAAAAATACGTATGGCTTACTGTTCGGTGCTTTATAACACAACCAAATTTCAACAAAATCGAAGGGTGTCACCTGAGGGATGTTCCTTGTCAGTGGTACGAAAAAGATGCATGGATTTTTCCAATTTTTGCGGTTATGTTAACCCGTCACACTAGGTACGAAGGGGATTTACATTATCGATATCACAACGAGAGTGCGGTACAGAAAGTTTCAACCCATCTAAAAACACGAAAAACAACGTTTTTCTCGGTACAAACCTTTTTTTCGATTATTTTTTTTCTTCGCTCTGCGGGAAAAACCGCCAAACGAGCTCAGAGCAGAGTTGCCGGACGTGTAGTGAGCGAAACCGCCGCCAGGCGCCGCTTGTGTAGCCCAAAAACCGCGGGACTTTACGAAGCCCAAATAGCGCGGTAAAAGCTCGCATATAGGCCAAATTCGTGGTTTTGGTAGGTCATGAAGGAAAAGCACCGATATAAGTTAGAAATTGAATTATTTCTTTAATTATTTTGAAATCGAACATAATAAAATATCTGTATTTTGTAGCAGGCTTAAACAATCACATAAATAAACAAATACTTATTCCTTGAGATTACGCTGGCACAAAAATCACCCAGTTTCAATAACAGTCTCATATATGATATATAAATAAGAATATTAAAGTACATATCTTTACGTTCTCTAGAAATTTAAATCTCTGGTACATCAATATTCTTTGGCACATTCTCTTGGGCAGGGACAGGGCCGGAGTCCGGATTATCCGGATTCAAGTTGAACTCAGCTTCCCGTGTCGGCTGAGAAGAGGACGTGGGGGTATATGAGTATATCGGGCCGAAGGAAAATGCGTTTTTATGTTGGTCGTTCGTTATGTATTTTTATTATATGATACGTAAGGTATAAACAGTTTTTCTTTTTTACATTTGAAGTTTACTTTTCCTCCAATTCATAATCATAAATTTACAATTCCCGTTGTCTGTAATCATGGATTCAAGCGGGACAATAATCGGCTTTTTGTGTCCATGACACAATTTCATACGAACTTCAAATCACACCATGTGAATCATACAACAATGACTCGATGGCTGTATAATTGTATATTTTTATTTAAGATTTTAATAAATATGAATTCACTACGTTCAATTATTTATAGGTATAAAATATATTACTCTAAAACCCATAATGAAAGTTACCTCCATGAAATAGTTGTTAACGATTGCGTTATCGACTTTGGTGCTCCTCTATTCTTCTATTTTGTCGCACACATACGTATAGTGTGTAAAAAAGAACACGATTTTTGTATAATCGTTTTGTTAGCGTGCTGTATTATGGATGATATGTTTCTTTTGTGCGTGAGTAAATACGTGATGATAATTTGTGACCGTAGTAAATTGTGTGTATATGTGTATTTCCTCACTCCCTGTAAAAATGTGCGGATGGTTTTGTTTGAAGCGAACTATGCAAGGCGCGTCCTGTAGTTACATGGTCTAAGAGCCCAAAGAAAGCCATTTTATTTTCGCATATAGCCCGAATCGCGCTTTAGCGCGTTTCAAAAATTTGGGCCCCGAAATGGCCTCCCAAGATAGCCCAAATTGCGGTTTATAGCGCAATCTGGCAACTCTGGCTCAGAGCACATTTGTTTTCGTTCGACACAACGGGTACTTCACAACGTTGTGGACTTTTTCTTGCTTTTTGTATGGCAGCCGACTTCGTTCGGTAGCCTGCCGTGCGCCTCCTAGCGGCGAGTCCGCTTTGTATTTCCCTAGTTCGTGAGTTTGCCGCGAGAGTGCCGATCTTCTGTCCTCGACGCGTGCGTTTCGCAGCAGTGATGTGCGCTATCCCGAGTTTGCACTTTGTTATTTATTAGTGAGAAGGAAAAGAGCGGAAAAAGTGGTGTCGAGTGGTGCGTGAGTGCGTGGTCGTCGAGGGCCCGTGAGTGACTGTGCGTGCGTGCGTGTCTCGTGTGGCGAGAGGAAAAAAACGGGAATAAAGGTAAAGAATTGAAAAACAAAAACACACGCGACAATATCCTCGCAGAGACAAGTGGGACGATCGTGACCTTTGCTGCAGAAAAGCGCGTAGCGTAAGCGTTCGCTCTCGCGACGTTTTTTTTTTTCGCTCCTTGCTCCGCCCGGCCCGCTTCTCTCTTATTCTCCCCTCGCCCCGCAATTGCGCGTAAATACGTATTTTTTTCTTCTCCCTCCTCTTTGTTCGTCGTCTCGGTCCTTTGAAGTTTCGTCGAAATCGAAGGGCCAAGCGAAGGTACGAGGAAGCGGGCCAACCGGTTATGTGGGACACTTGTGCGTTGTTTACAACATCGCGCGTCCCCCTTAATCGCCCATCGTGTATCCTCGCGTACGCGTACAAGTTGAGACAGCTTCGCTCGACATAGCTGTTATTTTTTTTTTATCGCCCAACGGCGCCGCAAATACGAGACCGCTGGAGCACGTTCGGTATAATGTCCAGTGGCCAGCGGACGCGATAAGCTCGTTCGGTAGGTGCGGCGAGCGAGATCTCGTAGCTTCCCACGGGGGAGAAAAAACGGAGCGCGCTTCTGATAGACAGCGGCGTGGCAGTATTTTTGCAGAAACGAGGCAGCGGCGCGATATCGAGATGTGGTCCTCCCAGGGTAACAACTCTACCGCCAATACGGCGTCCAACACTCCGAACCTTCGCACCTTGGGAATGACCTCGGCGATAAGCGTGGCCGAGCCCAAGCCCAGCGATCACACTAGGACCATCGAATTGAGGGAGGCGCTCAAGCCGTACAATGTTTTCGAGTCGGAGGAAGAACTGAATCACAGAATGGAAATTTTGAGGTGGGACGACTCGGATTATCCTGGGTAATCTATGTTTCGTCGTTTGGCGTGCAAATAAATAATTCTCTCGGTGTTTTTGCAGCAAACTGAATACGCTGGTGAAACAATGGATAAAGGATACGAGCATCGCCAGGAACATGCCACCCAACGTCGCCGAACAGGTAGGAGGTAAAATTTATACCTTCGGATCATACAGACTCGGCGTACATCACAAAGGAGCGGACATTGACGCGCTCTGCGTCGTTCCACGCCACATCAAGAGATCCGATTATTTTTCGACTTTCTTCGAGATGCTGAAAAAACAACCGGAAGTTACAGATTTGAGGGTAATTATTGAGCAGCGTTTTTGTTGATTGAAAGCTAGTATCGTTATTATCAGTTTGTTATTATATTATAATGTTATTTTGGATTATAACCGGTATTTGTACTGTATAATGATATATCATTATAATCATCAAGGCCTTAGGCCACAGTAACGGGTATAAAAACATGTGCGAATTTAACCATTTTTTTTCGCATGAAAAAGTGATTCAGTCATTAGAGTAATTACACATCTATTTAGTATGAATATCAAGCTGTTAGAAATGTATTTATTTATTTATTTCGATGTACAAAATAGCCGACTACTAATATTTTCTTTTGTTATCTTTTTTTAGGCGCTCCACGGCGTGACATTTAGCATCCACAATTTTTTACCTAGAACAAAATACAAAAATTCTCGTCAGTCTACATTAGAATACCTAGAGAAGTACGTACGGAATTTGAAAAATATTGTTTTATTCAAAAGTTGTAGGTATTTGAACTTAAGGGGAGATATACACCTAGGAGCCGGACAAAAGGTCATTTTTGTGAATGTTTTCAAGGAAAACTATTTGAAGTTTCGGATTGGGGTTTGTTTGGGTTAATTATCTAAAAGTATATACATTCCAAAATATGTTTAATTTTCTTTATTTAAAAATATCAAAAATATACAAGGATATTGTATGATCCTTGGAGCATCGTAAAAGAATCTGCGTATACGGTACCCACTGGCGTTTCTTCAAATATCATCTGAAAAAAAAACCAAAAAGATTATTAAATTAGATACTATATTCTAGTACTTGTCATAGCCGGTTTTGAAAATATCGATTTATGACAAAATGGCGGACGTTTGAACATAAATAGTGATTTTTGGGCCAAAAATTAGTTATTATTTTGTCTATAAAACAAAAACTAAGTAAAGGAAAAAAAAATCCTATGACAAGTACTAGATAATGGTGTGTAGTATAACCACAAAAAACCTCAAGGCAATCGGTTCATTGGTTTTCGAGAAATTTTGGGTACCGATTTGAAAAACGTGGTTTTGAGAAAAACGCGTTTGAAAATTTAGGAATGAATAAATCATGAAATTTGTCAACTTACATGGAATCATCGATACCAGGCCCATAGTGTAAGTCTTCTACGGTCGACGGAATGTTCATAGCTTCTAAATCCTCGACCTCGACCATCTAGGTGTATATCTCCCCTTAAATGAATGTTCAGTGAAAAATTTGAAAATTGTACATAGACTGCTCATAAAGTGAAAAGTTTTCCATCAATCAGAAATTCCGTTCGTACTTATCTGCGAAATGCAATTAGGAACATAACTTTTAAATTTAAAGTAAATCGAGTGAAAATTGTTGAAATTATTTGTCACGCCAATTGGCAAAAAGCTGTTTCGAGAAGTTTCGAGCAGCCCCCTGACACTGGCCTACTATTCCTATACGATAAACGAAAACGCGTTTTGTCCCGGTTTTTTAGTTCTTGAAATCGCCACTGCCGAGCGTTCGCTGTTGTGTGACAGAGTTGGCTGTTGTGTGACCGAGTATTTAGAGCCGAAGGCTCTAAATACTCGGATCAGCTGAACGATTCGATACTTTCGTGGCTTTCGCCTGTTATCCTCATGGCGACGTTATTTATTGTGTTCAAATGGAAAATCATTAGAACGGAAAATCATTCCAAATATGTCAATAGATTTTTTTTTCATGTAAGATATTCGAAACACCCCCGCAACATAAATATGGGTAATTCCATCAATTCTGTGTCAGAATTGTACCGGGTGGTCTGAATTTAGCAAAACTAAGAAGGTCATCTGAAAGGTCATATTAAAACAAGCATCCATGGTTTTTTTCGAATTTTTTTATCCAATAGCTTTTGAGTATTGGCGGCTCACAGTTTTCAAATTTTGTAAAACACCAAATTTTCAATTGCCCATAACTTCTTTCCAATTATAGCTAGAAGATTTTTTAAAAACCGATTTTTTAGAGAAAAACATGAACTTTTTGAAAAAAATATGCTGAAATACCGGGTTGTTTTAAAAATTACTAAAATCACGTTCAAAGTATAAAAATTGATTTTTTGGGCCTTGCCCCATTTTACCCGTTTTTGAAAGGATTTTTTTCGAAAAGTTCAGAATGTTTTACATCGAAATAGATTTTAAACGAGATGGGATCTCTAAAACATCAGCCTCGGAAAAATTAAATTAAATATGCCTGTCACACGACTGCCGCGCCTCAGAGCGGCAAGGAAATTTTGCGAACAGCATTTATCTACCAGTGTCAGGGGGTGGGTTTCGAGTGGTCGGCCATTTTGTACGTCGAAAAAAATATATATATATTTTCTAACAGCTTGATATTCATACTAAATAGATGTGTAATTAATGTTATGAGTGAATCACTTTTTCATACGAAAAAAAATGTTAAATTAGCCCATGATTTAACACCCGTTACTGTAGCCTAAGGCCTTAATTCAAAAGTAGTAGCATCATTAATGCATCGCATAACTTATAATTACTGTTCCGTGTTTGTTTGTTGAGGCGGTCGAGGAAGCTTTCGTACCTGTGATTAAGATGAACTTTGACGGCATAGAGATAGATATGCTCTTTGCCAAACTCACGCTCAAAGAGATACCGGACTCTATGGTGAGTGACGATCGGGCATAAAGAACTTCTTCAAAGTGAACTCCGCGCGAGGAGAGCTTTTGTATCACGCGAATTATCTTCGTTTCAGGACTTGCGAGACGACATGCTGCTGAAAAATCTGGATCAAAAGTGCGTGAGGAGTCTGAACGGTTGTCGGGTGACCGACGAAATATTGCGTCTCGTGCCGAACATTGAGAATTTTCGACTGGCACTCAGAGCTATAAAGCTGTGGGCGAAACGTGAGTGTCGAGGATTGTCTTTTGCAAAAATCGTCCGTACGATCAGCGCATCTGATGTTGATTTTTGGACTTTCTTTCCATTACAAGGCCACGGAATATACAGCAACGTTCTCGGCTATCTCGGTGGAGTTTCGTGGGCTATGCTGGTCGCGCGAACTTGTCAGCTTTATCCGAACGCCGTTGCAGCGACGCTGATCGAGAAGTTTTTCCTCGTTTTTTCACAATGGAAGTGGCCGCAGCCCGTTCTTCTGAAACAACCAGACAACGTTAATTTAGGATTTCCCGTTTGGGATCCGAGAGTGAGTTTCCCTGCTTTCGAGAAATAATGCAGCTTGTGGATAGGTGGTGGCGGACCCGCGGTTAGTGCGGGGCGTATTCGGACCAATATTCGGATGGGTATCCGCTATTTAAGGTGGCTAACCCCTGAAATCACTTTATTTGTTCTATTATAATCTACTTATGTGCACAACATTATTCAAATATCTCGTTTTGAGAGAGAGAGAGAGAGAGAGAGAGAGAGAGAGAGAGAGAAAGTTGCAATGTAAAAATGTTTCATCAAGTTTTTACCTCTTTCAAAATCTGAACCTTTTCCGAAAATTTTGCCCGATATCTAGAAATTTGCGAAAGTTAGGGGTGAAAAGATATTTTTCTAAAATTTCCAACTACTCTGGGATCTAAATCCAATCACCGATTTTCGCGAAATCAACCATACGTTCTATCAAACACCACATGTGTAGAAAAATTCAACATGGTATCTACAATTATCTGAACATTTTTGCTGGTATACAATAAGGTCGATCCACACATACAAGGAGACAATCTTACCTCCGAACGTTTCTCTAAATGTCACTTTACGAGTTTCTCGAGCCTTCTAAACGTATTTTCATTTAAGGCAGTAATCTGGTCTAGAGCGAGATTTTTTACGTCATTTTTGGGTTGGAATAACTCTTAAACCGTTCAAGTTGTCTTGATGAAATTTTACATACGTATTTATTGTTCCTTTGAGAATGTATCTACATTAAAAAAAATATATTTTAAATACTTTCATGTAGTTTTTTATTTTTTTACAACATGGTCCGCCGAACACCGCCGCAATCGGCGCCCACTCTGGATGAAGTATGCATCTGAAAAAAAATATATTCTCAATCTATATGAGTATTCTGATCACTGGTAGCAGAATTAGTACTTTAAAAAAAAATTACAAAATGGCGGCCTGTCAAACTTCGATTAACGATATTTCATACATTTTCGGGTATTCGACGAGTTATAAAATGTGGGCAAAATTATTGTTCGACTCAATTCTGCTACCAGTCTTCAGAAAGAGGCTACCGAAGGTATGTGCAAAATTTGAGCTCGATCGGCCAAATAGTTATCGAGATATCGTGGGCGCCGATTTGAAAAACATAGTTCTGAGATAAACGCGTTCAAAGTTTTGATGCCGTTAGATGAGGTTTGCGCGCGGCTTGCTTATAATTTCTATTACTCTGCTAAGTTTTTAAATATCAATAAACGGTTTTAGCGAGCGTATTAAGAAAGGTCTAAGGAATAATAAAATGATTTTGTCAAACTTCTAGACCAGACTACTGCCTTAATTTTTAAAGAAAAAATGTTCGAGAAAACCCAGCGTTCTCATGGGGTTGGAGTTTGCATCGTTGGAATGCAACGAAAATTCTTGCTAATTTCTCATTTCCATCACTATCCAAACTTACTTTTTGCCGTTTTGTTGCAGATCGCTAAATGAGAATCCTAAAAAATGTTGTCGAAATTTTCGTAGCTTAGATCTGCTAAAGGCAATTTGTGAAATTAAAAAAAATTGTTTTCGTTGCATTCCAACGATGGAAACTTCAACGTCATGCTTTCTCTAGTAAGTGAGAAAATATTTTGTGGATGATTCTTCTTCAACGCAACCGGAAAATCACATTGGAAGGAATCATCGAAATAGTTACTCGACATTCTTAACTTTTTTTTCAGGTCAATATATCAGACAGATATCACTTGATGCCAATAATAACGCCCGCGTATCCGCAACAAAATTCGACCTTCAACGTGTCGGTATCGACGAGAACGGTGATGCAGGAGGCGTTCGAGTCCGGTCTCTCGATAACCGAGGAAATTATAATGGGAAAGGCCACGTGGGACAAGCTCTTCGAGCCACCAAACTTTTTCTGCAAATACAAACACTATATTGTATTGTTGGCGAGTAGTTTGACCGCTGAGGATCAGCTCGAGTGGTGTGGCCTCGTCGAGTCTAAAATACGACATCTGATAGGTAACGAAAATGAAAAACTAAAGCATGGTTGAATCGCGTTTCTTTTTCTATGTGATAGCGTTCATTTTTAGGGTTCCATGTCCAAAGGGCAAAACGGAACCCTATTAATGTCACTCTGATGTTTGTCCGTCCGTACGTCACGAGTCTCTAGCTCGTAAACGGAATCAGTTGCACACCTGAAGTTTGGATATTTTGTGTGGAATGTTGAGTGGGGATCGGAAATTCGAACGATCAATATTCCGAAGGACCGAAATTTCGACTCCAGTAATGACGAACGTTCCAATATAGATAGATCAATCTTATGATAGTCTGTAAAATAGTTCATCGAAAAATCTCGAAATTGACTTATATAGCGAAAACAAATATCAGATTTAACAAAATAATGAGAGATATAATATCGATTTGCCGGTATATATACACTAAACAATTCGAGACGTCAAATCTTCGAATTGTAAATATTACGACATTTTGTAATTTCAAATGCATTAAGGCGAGAAATCCCTTTAGGAGCGTGAAAAATAGGTATTTTTCGGGAATTTTTTTAGAGGGGATGAAATAATCTGATCATTTTCAAATATGGACATGAGTTTATTATAACTGTCAATTAAAAAAAAAATTGGTATGACCAACAAAATGGTGGCGTTATTAAGGGTCTGCGGATGCCTCTTTTCCGCCACATCGAAAAGTGCTGCAGTTGTCACTTTTTCTGTTCATCTGAAAAAGATTTAATAAGTGTCATGCGTTTACTGACATTAAGGGGAAGGATATACGTAAAAATGATGAAAAAGTGCAAAATTGAAAATTAAGGAGCCTTTTTACTCCAAAGTTCGAATTTTCGACCGTTTCAAAATCTCTGTCGTTCTATATTTGGTCATTCGACATTTTGACCCCCACCTGGAATGTTGACCCAAAACCGAATATTCAATTAGAAGTTCAATTAAATTATTTTCCATAGGGTTCCCATACATGAAAAAGGAGTAGAAAAAAAAAAATTTCGTATCCTGGCATGCGGGGTGTCATTTTTTTAAAGCTCATTGAGTAGAGTACAAATATATTTTATTTTATTTTTCATCTTCAAAAATAAAGATATGAGGGGCCGTCAACGTTTCCAGTTTAATACCATTGTAGTTACGGGGTCTATGTCGGAAACTAAACTAGTTAGGAATTTGGTATTTCTGTATATTATGGGCCGTATACTGTATTTGAACAACAAATACTGAAAACGCCGATTCATAATGTAGTATACAGGGTGGACCATTTAACGTGACCACCCCAAATATCTCCGTTGCCATTACAGTGACGAAAACAAAACCAAACAAGCCCAAAATATTTTAGTGAAAAATCATTTCAAGGTCATGATATCATAGGTCGTTGGATTCGTCTGAATATATACGTCTTAATAATAAAAAAAAAAAAGTTCCCATTTGAAAAACCATTGATGACCTTGAGAACGCAAAAACTAGACCTTGACAAAAATGAATTTTTCACCACTGTATCAGCCCTTCGAAATCAATCAAATTACCGCGTCACATTTTTTTCGTCACTCTAAAAGCAATGTAGATATTTGGGGTTTGTTTTGTTTGTTCATAATAATTTTTTGTTTGTTTGTTTGTTCATAATAACTTAGTGTATACATAATAGAAACGTCAATTCATAAAGTTGTATATATAACACTCTATTGTATTCGTAATACAATAAATTTATAATGGAAATATATAAAAATTATTGCTATTTAAATATTTACAATACCGACTCCAAAAATAATTATTTATTTTTGGAGTCGGTGCCAGCCAAAAACGAGAGATTGACGTCACGAAAGAAGCGAGATTGCAAGTTAAAAAAAAACTGGTGATCGTATATTTCATTTACTTTCCTTCGCGTCCCCGTTTTCTGCGAAAAATGTGACAATATTGGCAATTGGCTGGTACCGACTCCAAAAATAAGTCATTTGGTATTGTAAATATTTAAATAACAATAATTTATATATTTTCCATTATTAGCTACAGTAGGAGTATACAAAGGGGCCAGTCCACAGTTTGGAGCCACGAAAAAAAGCCTATTTTCGCGATGTTTTTGGGGATTTTATAAAAGATGTGGATATAAAAGTTGTTGGGCTTGATAAAGTCTTGAAATACATTTAAAAAAACATTTTTCAATTCATTTTTATTCATTTTTAAGTACAAAAACCTATAGTTTAACGTAACGCCTCAAAAATAGGTGGGCTAGGTAGCTCCATCCATTCCATTAGATTCTCCATATATTCCATTAGATTCCATTAGATCCCCTCCTCCATTAGATTCTCCAATAGGTAGCTCCAAAGTCCATTAGATTCAGTATGACACCAGCTACAAAATGACCCTCGGATATAAAGTTTTATCAAAAAAATGGCAGATGAAAAACGAAAAAAGTATTTGAAAAACGCGTTTTTTTCGCAGTTTTTCCGAAAAAAAGAGTAAAAATAACATTTTTAAAACCATCGAGGGTCATCTTGTTGCGAATCATGTTTACAATATGTGGTTCACATTTCAAGAGAATCGGTTTATTAGTTTTAGAGATATGATGGAGCTAGATTTTGAAAACGTTGTTTCGAGAAAAACGCGTTTGAAGTTTATACTATGAAAAACTCTTACCTAAACTCAATCGGCAATTCCTGTACCGTACAAAATCCCTTCTGATTGCTCATCATCGTCGATTTCGTCAAGTCTTGCTTGCTATCGATTTTTTGAAATTTTCAAAGTGGACTGGCCCCTTAAGCCATCGTCACCCCGTAAGGTTTCAGTTTAGTACTACCTGAGAACTAAGACAGAAAAAAAGCATTACCTGATTAAATATCTAGTTTAAAAAAAAGTTGATTGGTCATATGTACGAAACCCTAATAGAGCGAGGCCCGACTCGCCCTTGGCCGAGTTTTTCTCATTGCAATTGATTCAGGAAATGACGGATACGTTGAAAAATGAAATACCAATGTCTTTTCGGGGGCCCCTTTTCTCTAGTTTGCCAAAAAACAATCAAATCGCAAATATCACTGAGCTTCTCGACTTTTCCGAAGTCATTGGCTCGTTTCACTTCTATTTTGACACCTCGTTGAGAAAAGCCTTCGAAATTCGAATCGACGAGCCTGCCGGCGAACTATTCATTGTTTTGCAATTCTAAAAGTCGATATAGCTGCAAAATTGAGTGAAGACGATTGAAGAATGAAAAAAGTCATTTTGACGATGACTCAATCGGCTTTGCCCAACCCACCTTCACCTTCAAACGACAAATTACAAAGATTCCACATCGCTAACTTGTCGCGAGCAGGTACGCTGGAAAGGAATCCTCACATAACGCTGGCACACGTGAATCCCGAGGGTTTCGCCCCGCTGAGTCCGGCGCACGGGAACAACTGTTCGATGTGGTTCATCGGTTTGCTATTCGCTAAATGTGAAAACCTCAACGTCGATCTCACTTACGACATAAGGTCGTTCAACGAGACGAGTAAGTGACGCGAAGAATCTCCCGAGCGATCTTAAGGCCTTAGGCCACTCTAGAGGCCGAAAAAATCGGCTTTTTGGGCATTTTTTTCAGAAAAACTACAAAATAAATCGAGATTACAAAAAGGGCGTTTATCATACATATCAGTGACTGTATACAATAATTTTTTCGAAGCGATTAATTTCAAAATGGCGGCTGTGCAGCGTTTATCTCAAAACTGCATTTTTTAAGTTGGCCGGAAACATAACTCAGACAATTTTCAACCGATTCACTTGAAATGTTGAATATATCTTGAAAAATACATTGTCTATAGAAGTACGTAGGATTTTTTTTATATTGCATAGTTGATTTGTTATTAATGATTTTTTAGGCAGTTATTTGAAAAGTGAAAAATTTGCCTAAAAATCGTCAGATAATTGTTAATAACAAATGAACTATGCAATATAAAAAAAAAATCCTACGTACTTCCATAGACAATGTATTTTTCAAGATGTATTCAACATTTCAAGTGAATCGGTGGAAAATTGTCTGAGTTATGTTTCCGACCAACTTGAAAAATGCAGTTTTGAGATTAACGCTGCACAGCCGCCATTTTTAAATGAATCGCTTAAAAAAAATTATTGTATAGTCACTGATGTGTATGATAAACACCCTTTTTTGTAAACTCGATTTATTTCGTAGTTTTTCTGAAAAAAACAATCCCCAAAAAGTCCATTTTTTCGGCCTCTAGAGTGGCCTAACCTCTTAAATGCAAAAGAGCAAGAGCGACGGCGAGAAGAACGGATTTTTTCTTCTTTTACTTTTCAGTCGAGAGATTAGCCGAGCAGCTGAACGTATTGAAGGAGGGAATGATCATAGAAGCGAAACACGTCAAACGAAAGGATCTCAGCACGTACGTGTCGCCGAGCCTGCTCAAGCGCGAGAGAAAGGTAAAAATATAACGAATCTCCAACGTCCGGGGATTTGTGTGTTTTTCTTCAAACTGGACGGATAAAAAATACTCGAAAGGTCGCGATTTCGCAGATCTCCGGGGGAAATCATCGTAACGGGAACGTCGGGGGTAACGGGAACGCGGAGAATCCATCGCCGAATCGTCAGGCCGATCCTGCCGCCAACCGAAAGAGGCTGTCCGATCAGGCGATCGATACCAGCGGCAAAAAGCGGCGCGTTCACGACAACGAGCAACAAATAACACAGGTGCTTTCGTGATTACTGGGCTCAGTTGGAAATTAAGGGGTTAGGCCACAGCAACGGGTATAAAATGATGTGCGAATTTAACAATTTTTTTTTCGCATGGAAAAGTGATTCACTCAAAAAATTAATTACACATCTATTTCGTATGAATATCAAGCCGTTAGAAAATATATATATTTTTTTTCGATGTACAAAATGGCCGCCTACTGATATTTTCTTTTGTTATCTTTTTAGAGGCGCTCCGCGGCGTGACATTTAGAATGCACAATTTTTTACCTAGAAAAAAAAACAAAAATTCTCGTCAATCTACATTAGAATACTTAGAGAAGTACGTACGAAGTTTAAAAAATATTGTTTTATTCATAAGTTGTAGGTATTGAAACTTAAGAAATGCATTTTCAGTGAAAAATTTCGTTATAACTGCTCATAAACTGCTCATAAAATGAAAAGTTTTCGATTAATCGGAAATTCCGTACGTACTTCTCTGCGAAATGCAATTAGGAACATAACTTTTAAAGTTGAAGTAAATCGAGTGAAAATTGTTGAAGTTATTTGTCACGCCAATTGGAAAAAAGCTGTTTCGAGAAGTTTCGAGTAGTCGGCCATTTTGTACATCGAAGAAAAAAAAATTTCGAACAACTTGATATCCATACTGAATAGATGTGTAATTAATTTGATGTGTAAATCACTTTTTCATATTAGGTGTACAACTTAGTTCGGTCCGTTTTCGAAAGATGGCTCTAGATGCTATAAATGGTAGACGGCAACAGCTGATTTTTGCTGTATCGTGAAGTATCAACATCTCTTAACCAAATATCGTTTACAGACCTTTGAGTTTTGCGCATCGAGTCTTATGTTTTACTGCGGTGAAAATGTCGAATTTCGTCCCAAATAGGCGCCATTTGCGGGAAGTGTTGATTTTCTGTTTCAATTGGAAGAAAAGTGCAGCTGAAGCCCACCGAATGCTTGTGGAAGTTTATGGTGAATCTGCACCGTCGGATAAATCTTGCAGAGAATGGTTTCGACGGTTTCAAAGTGGTGATTCTAGTGTTAAGAACAAAGAGCGTTCGGGTCAACCGAAAAAAATTGAAGATGAAGAATTAGAGACATTACTCGATGAAGATTCGTGTCAAACGCAAAAAGAGCTCACACAAACATTAGAAGTTACGCAACAAGCTATTTCGAAACGCCTCGAAGCCGCGGGATACATCCAAAAACAAGGAATCCATACGAATTGAAACCGAGAGACATCGGACAATGATTTTGCATATCCGAAATGTTGCTAGAACGTTACAAAAAAAATCTTTTCTGCATCGAATCATTACCGGAGACGAAAAATGGATTCATTATGACAACCCGAAACGGAAAAAAACCGTCTGTACAGCCCGGTCAACCCGGAACATCAACGCCGGAATATCCATGGTACCAAGGTTATGCTCTGTATTTGGTGGGACCAGAAGGGTGTGATCCACTATGAGATACTAAAACCCGGTCAAACCATCACGGGAGAATTCTACAGGCAACAATTGATCCGTTTAAAGCGAGTTATAGCCGAAAAACGTCCAGAATATGCGACTAGACACGAGTCCATAATCTTTCAACATGACAACGCTCGGCCTCACCTTGCTATTGTGGTTAAAAACTATTTGGAGAATAGCGGGTGGGAAATTCTGGCTCACCCGCCTTATAGCCCAGACCTTGCCCCTTCCGACTACCATTTGTTTCGATCGGTGCAGAACGCTTTGACTGGAACACGCTTCCCGTCACAACAGTGTATCAAAAATTGGCTCGATTCATTCTTGGCTTCAAAAGATGAACGCTTCTTCCGCGAAGGAATTCATAAATTACCAGAAAGATGGGGAAAAGTAGTGGCTAGCGATCGACGATATTTTGATTAATGTATTAATTCATTTTATCATTCAAATAAGTGCGTATTTCAAGCAAAAAACGGACCGAATTAAGTTGTACACCTAATACGAAAAAAATGGCTAAATTCGCACATGATTTTATACTCGTTACTGTGGCCTAACCCCTTAACGGGCGACAAAGTTGGGGGTATGCGGAGAAAGAAAAGAAAAAAGGGAAAAGATTGAGTTAGATTGCAGGTGGCCGGTGCGCAAGACGATGGTTCCCAAATGTGAGACCAGATGGAAAAATAGCCTCTCGTTCTTGTATACCGTTATATATAATCGATTTGTTGTGCAGGGAGAAGACGGCACGCTGGTAGTTCAATCGTGTGGCGACGATAGCAATTCGGGATTCAGCTTGGACGAGTACAAACAAAATTTGACAACTGCAAAAGACGTAAGATCATTAACCCAACCATCTAACGAATAACACGTGGTCATACGAGATAAAGTAACGAATGATCGAACCGTGAGTCGATAACAAAAAAAACGAGTGCGTATATAGAAAATCCGTCGAGGGTCGTTCCATTGATCAATGTTGATACCGATCTTTCTGTTGGACGTAAACGCCGTCAATGAAAGTTCACCTTCCACGTTACCTCAAGTTCCATATAGTCTTTCGAAGAAAAAATAACTAAAATGCCAAACGTTTCGAAGCTGCAGTTGATCTTTCGCTGGACGATCGGTAGTCAACATTGATCGGTAAAGCGCTCGACCCTCCTCGTTTTCAGACCTTTGGTGGCAAATATATAAACAGTTTTGCCTCGAACATTCGAAGCGACGACAAGGTAAGATTCTCGAGTTGTCCGTCACCGATATTGTTTTTTCCTGTTTGCTCGATCGGCACCATTACGATCTCTTTGGCATTCGCGAATCGTCGGATTTCTTTGTCACTGTACGCAACAACTATTGGACGACTTATGTCTATCAGTTTTGCTAATGCAATCGAAAATGAATGTAAAAAAATCAACTAGACGTTGGAATTCTTAGCATCAAAGATATCGTAATCTCTCTGCCGTATTCTTCAGGTGTATACATATACAGTAGTAGGGTGGCACAATTTTGAGCTCAATTTTTTTCCTTTTTCTCACCATCCAATTATCTTCTTTGAAGAAAAAAAAATTGATATCTGCGAGCCGTCAAAAAGTATTCAGAGGTCGCTCAAGCCTCCCAAAAATTCAAATTTTCATTGAAAAATCGATTTTTTTCGTCCACTTGTCATTCATGAATTTTACGCTTTATAATTTTTAAATTAACCCCTCGAAAGCTCTAGCCGGCCAATGAATATTTAGTGGTCGCTCAAAAACTTCGAAATTTCCAATTTGCATCATTTTTTAAAACTCGTTTCACTCATAAATTTGACGCTTTATAAAATTTTCAAAACAATCCTTTTTTCTTTAGAAACAGATTTTTCAATTTTACCTCACACTCCTAACTCAAGAATTATAATTCTTGTTCTCATAATATAATTCTTTAAGGGGAGGTATCTGAGTAAATGGCGAGAAAAACAGGTAAACTTCGGGAATTTTTATCTCAAAAACTAATGTTTCGATTGGATCCGGGTTTGTTTTATTGGAAAATATGTACATTCAGGTATGTTTAGGAATTTTTTTAAAAATAAATTCGTTGACTGGAAACGATTCAAACGCGATTATCTCGAAAAATAGTTTTCAAAGTCGGTGCCAGATGTATCTCGAAAACGGCTTGTCCGATTTTGTCCAAATTTGGATACAATATTCCTCGATAGTTTTTCTCGTACGCCACGTAGGATTTTTTTGAAATTTTCATTTTTGACGGAATTGCGACCGTTTTAATTTAACATTCGTTTATCGTTTGCAATTTCCGACGATTTTGGATTGCATACACATTGCATAAAAAAGCAATGGTTCAATCAAATGAAAAACCCTCACGTAGCGAACGAGAAAAACTATCGAAGAATATTGTATCCAAATTTGGACAAAATCGGACAAGCCGTTTTCGAGATACATCTGGCACCGACTTTGAAAACTATGTTTCGAGATAATCGCGTTTGAATCGCTTCCAGTCAACGAATTTATTTTGAAAAATTCCTCAACATACATCAATGTACATATTTCCTAATAAAAAAACCCGGATCCAATCGAAACATTAGTTTTTGAGATAAATATTCCCGAAGTTTGCCTGTTTTTCTCGCCGTCCCACAGTTGGTCTCGTTAGTCAAACTGCGGACCAATCGTAGCTGTACTCTGTGACGAGCGACGCCATAATGTCATAATACAAAATAATACATAATAACACATATCGTCTAATCGGTGTTTATTACAAATTATTATAATAAATTATTCAGAAAATGTAACACTTCGCTGCTTATTTTCTTTTTATGCTACAAGAAATTATAGTGCATGCGTGATTTATTTTTCGAAAACCTTGAGCGATCACTAAATATTCATTGGCCGAGCTTTCGCAAGGTTAATTTAAAAATTATAAAGCGTAAAATTCATGGATGAGAAGTGAACGGAAAAAAAGTCGTTTTTCCAAATGAAAATTTGAATTTTTGGAAGGTTTTGCGACCTCTAAACATTTTTTGACCGCTCGCAGCGTCCGCGACAATTTTTTTTTCTTCAAAGAAGTTAATTGTATGGTGAGAAAGAGGAAAAAAAATAGAGCTCAAAATTGTGCTATCCTAATGTCCAGGGTGAGTCACAACTATCAGGGTTCCTTTTGTGAGCATACAGGGTGTGTCATTGTCAGCAAAACGCTTTTTTTCGTACGTGCGCCAAAAATTGGCCGAGATATTCGCGTTCAATGTCGAAGCAATAAAGAACGGCACCGTAGTCGCTAACGCTCTGGAACGTGTAAGCCTAATCGAGCGCGGCTTCGAATACACCTTCGGACAAGTTAATTTTTTCTCTTAAAAATGTCCGTATTTCGCCAAAAAATAATGAACAGGGAGAATCGCTCTGCAAATTTGATAACAGAATTCAATCATTTTCGTTTATTCGTTAATACATCGATTTTTTAAATGGCGGGGGGGGGGGGGCGTGGTTACGATATACAAGTGGATCGCGTTATTTGCCCTGAGATCGATAAAAATGTGATAGAGCCATCTCCGTTTTGGTAGAAAGCAGGCATCATAAGAAAAAGTTCGGTAACACCTGTTTTGACACTTGAAGAAGAAAAAAATCGCGCGTGAGCATCTACTGTGCCATTGTTTACTCAGCTTTGGTCTTTCAACGCAAATATCTCGGCCAATTTTTATCGCGCGATATTTAAGGTATTCCTTTCACGAACCCGAATATTCAACAAATAACTGATTTTCGTCTAGAACGAAGTAAAAATACATCTCAGTATACTGGTAAAAATTTTAGCCAAGTTACCGAACATTTAACAAAAAATTACGAGTCTAAAAATTGTCTTATGAGATGACACGTTGGCCACCTTTTGATCTAATAATTTATTCAGTAAATAACTCCAGATTCCTGGGATAAACTGCTCGCGTGTGTACAAAATTCTAAAGAGTCCGTAACGACAATAAAAACAGAGGGTCACCAAATGTTTTAAGAAAATATTAATGGTAGAACTTGGAAAAATGCGACTAGCAGAAGAATTTTCGTAGCCGCGACTTTCCAGATGAAATGTTACAGTGTCTAAATCTACTAAATTTGCGCGGTATTTTTCATTCCTGCTTATCGTTGGGTATAATAATTGATGGTAACTTGTTTTTTTGATTATGCGCCACTGTAATTTACCGATGATTCAGAAGGATCCTCCTCATGCCCTACAAAATACGCCCCCCCCCCCCCCCTCCGCAAAGGGAATACCTTAAGCGATAATCACAGTGTAACGGGTCGAAAAATAGCTGATTTTCGGGATTTAAAAAATCAAAATTGACTAAATGGCGGCGGTTTGAAAAAAAAAGTATCGAATTTAGGCTATTTTTTCGCCAGTGTTTCGTTAAAAAAATATGAAGATTGAAAAAAAGCTTACATAGCAAGATGAAAATGGCGTGAAGAATGTTGTATCCAAATTTAAACCAAGTGCAAATTTAAACCAAGTCCAAAAACGACATTGCGAGAAAAGCCCGTTTAGGCTTCGAGTCCGCACCAGGTCTCACGTCGCTGCTCGAATCACTTTCTCTAAGAGAGGCTGTAGCGACCGAAATTATTCGAATTTCGCCCCAAAAATTGAACAGCATGTTTATAACTGTCTATACTATCGGATAATGCTAAGAAAAACGATTTTTTTTTTAAATTTACACTGTGATGATCCCTTAAGGGGAGGGTAGGGGTTTCAGCCTGAAAAAAAAACACTTTTTTGCGAATTTTTTTCATCTACATGGATAGAGTAAATTTATTGAAACCTTTTGTGCATTGTTAAGTGTCATTTCAAGAACATTCCGTGAAATTTGTACGCGAAAATATCTACAAACAAGCCGGTGACAAAGCTTTTCCAAGAACGCCTTTGGAAAAACACGATTTGCGGTGTTCGCTGTATCTCAGCTAGAAATTATCTGAAATCAGGTACCATTAAAATTTAGTCAAAGTATCATCAAATCCTCCTCCAACGGTCTTTGATAATTTTTTTTTCATTTCTAAATTTTTGGTGGTCATGTAAAGTGAAAAGTGCTATTTTTCACGAAAAATTCCGCCATTTTGGGGGTGGAAAACCCCCTTAATGTAAAAAAAATCTCACACTAACCGTTGAGAGGAGGTATTTTATATGTAGAAAGTGTGTACCAAGTTTGAAATAAATCGGTCACGTAGTTTTCAAATGGCAGTGAACACGGACTTTGAAAAAGTGGTTTCGAGAAAAACGCGGCACCGGCTTGTTTGTGGATATTTTCGCGTACAAAATTCACGGAATGTTCTTGAAATGACACTTAACAATGTACAAAAGGTTTCAATAAATTTACTCTATCCATATAGATGAAAAAAATTCGCAAAAAAGTGTTTTTTTTTCACGCTGAAACCCCTATCCTCCCCTTAAAACAAGCGTTTTGCTCGCAATTCCAGATTTTCACGTCCTAGAGGTGGCGCAGCGATATTTCAATATGGCCGGTCAAAATATAGCCTGAAACGGAAACAATAACTTCGTTCTTGATTTCCTGCGAGTTGTCTATTGGATTTACCTTCATGTTAGATTGTAAAGATGCTACTGCAGTGAATAATCTGTTTTCCGCTCTTTTTTTAGCTCCGTCAGTTCTGGATTAATTTTTTTAAGGTTACGAGAGTCACTGGCAGGTTTCGAGAAGGAGTGATTCTATTTTACAGAGTATACTTTTTACAAGGGACGTTTGAAATTATATTTATACACTGTATACAACAGCAATAGCCTTTAATATTGCTCGATTTATTATTTATAAAGATACAAACTTGAAAGGAAGAAAACTTGTGAATGACTACAAGCTCACCTCGATGGCCTCGCCCAGCAAATACGACCGTCGTTTCAAGACCTGATGATGTTGAAGTTTGCATCGTTGGAATGCAACGAAATGTTTCTCTTTTTTTACTAAATTTCCCAAATTTTCTTTGACAGAATTAAACTATGAAAATGCCGCGATCAGTTTTGAAGATCCTTATATAGCGATCTACAACCCAAATCTACGCAATATGATTTTCGATACCACTAAAAAAAATAAGGAAGCAAAGAAAAAAAATCGTTGCATTCCAACGATGCAAACTTCAAGACCATAAGACTTGAATGTAAGATCGTGCCTGGAACACAGCAGAATCTCGAGTCATTTATCGTTTTTCGAATTTTGTCCATTGTTGTCAATGTATTTTGACGAAATTTACTATAGTTCTATACTTTACTATTAGAGCTTCTGCCTAAGGCCGCGAGATCGCGAATGACACAGCCTGTACGCTCGCCAAGGGAACCCTGATGCGAATCACCGTGTATATTTGGGTGTCACAAATTTGAGCTTTATTTTTTTTCCTTTTGCTCACCATACAATTATCTTCTTTAGAGAAAAAAAAATTGTCACGAAAGCTGCGAGCGGTCAAAAAATATTTAGAGATCGCTCAAGTTGCCAAAAATCCAAGTTTTCATTAAAAATTGATTTCTTTTCGTCCACTTCTCACCCATGAATTTTACGCTTTATAATTTTTAAATTAACCTCGCATGCACTATAATTTCTTGTAGCCTAAAAACAAAATAAACAGCGAAGTGGTACATTTTCTGACTAATTTATTATACTAACTTGTAACGAACATCAATTAGACCATATGTGTTATTATGTATTATTGTATTACGGCGCCGCACGTCCCAGAGTACAGCTACGATTGGTCTGCAGTTTGACTAACGAGACCAACTGTGGGACGCATTACGATGCGCGGAAAACTGTCCAAGACAAAAAATGATTCATGGTTTTTATAATTTGGAAATTTCGAAGCTCTTGAGCGACCACTAAATATTCATTGGCCGGCTAGAGCCTTTGCGAGGTTAAGGGGCTATACCAGTGTGAACGCTGAAAATTGGGGTGATTTACGGGAATTTTTTGGAAGAATAGTACTTAATTAAATTTTCCGGAAAATTAAGGATATATTTGGCTATATTTGACCTATATTACATATTTTTCTCATAGAAAAATATTGAGATCCAAGTGACTTATGCGCTGCCTTCGGAGGCGCCAAAAAAAAAGTTCCTCTACCGCTTACATGATTTCGGCCGATTGAGTGGCTGAAACCGAAAAAGGAAAAATTTTCGTTAAACTGGAAGGTATTTTCGGTACAATGACGTAGGATTTTCGAAAAATACCAAAATCCAACAAAATGGCGTAGTTATGAAAAAAAGTCTGTTTTCGTGCCTATAAAATGGTCGTTTTTTTCAATGCCAAATCGTCGATTTTCATCAAATCAAAAATATCCTACGTCATTGTAGAGTATATATATTCAAGAGTGCTCAGTTTAAATGTCAAGTCAATCGGACAATTGCTCTTTGAGCTACAATGTCAGCAAATTTGAAAAATCTCATTTCGAGAAAAACGCGTTTAAAGATTTAACTATCGATTTTTGCAAGATAAAATGATATTGATATAAATGATATAAATGATAATGATATTCTTGAAAATATAGACTGTCGAAAAAGGCAAAAAAATCGATTATTTTTAACATGTCACACTGGTAGCCCTTTAAGGGTCTTCTCACTTTGGCTGCTAAAAAAGGCTATTTTCATGAATTTTTTTATAGGTTTATATTATAGATATTAATATGGAAGTTATCATACTTAATAAATACACTTTCGAAATACATTTAAAAAATGTTTTATGTATTTGCGTAACCCAAACAAACTTTAAACGCGTTTTTCTCGAAACAACGTTTTTCGACGGCTTGTTGATAAAACCTTCGAAACTACTGAACCGATCCTTATGAAATTTAAACCACATATTCTTCACAACTATAGCTATAGCGCATATCAAGGATTCAAAAAAAATTGATATTCACTTTTTTTGCCAAAAACGATTAAAAAAACACGTTTTTTTTTTTTTTTCGAAAAATGTCCGCCATTTTGTTATTTTTACATATATAAAAAATCGTATGATATGCGCTATAGCCATCAACATACTGAATCCAAAAACGATTGATTTTTTGTTTCGGATGCTCCATCACCGAGATTTCATCAACAGCGCAGACCTACAATTTTTAGGACATATTTTTAACTACCATTTTCGTCTACAGACTTGAATAAATAAATTTTTTAAAATGTATTTCGAAAGTTTATTTATCAAGTGTAACAACTTTCATATCAATATCTATAATATAAACCTATCAAGAAAATGCATCAAAATAGCCTTTTTTAGCGTCTAAAGTGAGACGACCCCTTAATTTTTTAAATTACAAAGCGTAAAATTTATGGGTGAGAAGTAGACGAAAAAAAATCGTTCTTTTAATTAAAAATAGCATTTTTGGGAGGCTTGAGCGACATTTAAAAATTTTTCGACCGCTCGCAGCTTTCGCGACAATTTTTTTTTCTCTTTGAAGACGATAATTGGATGGTGAGAAAAAGGGGGAAAAATAGAGTTCAAATTTGGTGCCACCTTAGTGTATATATTTAATAGAATTCACGTTATCCCATCGTATAATAATCGCAATCGTGGTTTTTCTTTTCTCCGTTTCGAATTCTCAGGAAGGACCAGCCGGTGGTTCAACGGTGGTGCAGGAAGGATTCGTTTGCACCTGACCGATGTATGCATACTACCTCAAAATGATCAACAACAGATGCTCGTCCAGGTTATCTAAAGTATAAGAAAATATTTCACACAGACAGACACACAGATAAACAAACGCGCGCGCGGACAGGCCTTGTCCACTGCCCACTTCGTAAGTCCCACCATTGTTTGTCCTTCTCTCTCTTCTCCCCCCCTCTCTCTCTCTCTCTCTCTTTCTTTCACATTTTTGCCCCGCGAAAAGCCAAGATGGACCAAAAGTTGCCCGTTCAATTATTCCCGACACGACGGGGCAAAAGCGAACGCGGCCGGGGGTGGACGGGGGCGCTTACGGAGGCGGCATTTTACTTTTTATATAACGAACGAGACATATACACACGCGTATACCCGAACCTAAACAGCCTCGGCCAAAATTGTCGGGCACTTCAATTATCAACTACCCGAAGATATTACGGTAGAAAAATCGAGTATGGACTGCTCGGAGAAAACAAAACGTACGAACTTATCAATATTTTCTAAGTCCTATCGTCGTTCAATTGTCGTGAAACAATTATTTTCTAGCTTACGACGAGTTCGGGTGCCTGATACTTTTGGCCAAAGCTGTGTACACGTACACGTATATTCGATGTATGTATATATATGTCTTAGCTGACAATACGGTCAGGACGAACATGCATAATAATTGAGACTTCGATATCCGGATATTTCGATACTCGCAGCTCGCACTCGGTGTGTCCTTTTTTTTTCTCTATTCGTTTCTTCCTTTTTTCGCTTGCTCGTAACGAAGGTATTTCGATTTCGTCGCTCGCGTACAATTTCACGCATCCAATTATTAGCGTGGCCTGAGGGTAATTACCGAAAAAAATTATATACAGACATATATATATGGATGATTTAAAAAAAAGATACCGAACGACGAGATGAACGCTGTCGATCACTTCCGGTCACTCCGGCGTGTATATATTACGTATAGCGAGAGTGAAAAAAAGCCCACGGTTGATGAAAAAATAATTACGGAGAAGAGAAAGATACGCGGTAATTTTTCAACGGCTGTCGCCTATTTCCTTCTACGTTCTCTCGTTTTTTTTTATTACTCCAACGCGATCACCCTTGCTGATAAAAAAAAGTCCCTTTTCTATCGTCACACGTTGGGGACCGTGATAAATTTGTATATGTATATATATATATATGTGTATGTATGTATGTATGTATGTATGTGTGTGTGTGTGTGTATATATATATATATATATATATATATATAGATATATAGATATATTAACGCGTGATTGGTCGCAGAACGTTGGATCTTCATTTCTCCCTCGAATTGTACTGAGTGGCTCGATCAAAGTCTCACGAGGCTGACGTCTTAAAACTCTTCAAGAAGCTTCAAGTACCAATAAAAAATGTGTTCACGACGGGAAATAATGTTCAGGGCTCGATGGAAAAAAATACTTGTCTGCGGTGTTTTGAAAAGCTCTGGCTTGAAAAATGCGCGTTCTCTTTTATAACTTTGACGGTGATTTTCACATTGTTCGAACAGTTGAATATAAATATTATTTCAAACATTTTTTATTACGATACGTTTGAGATGTCAGGGTGTAACGCTTCGAATCGGCCACCTTGTACATTTCCATAATGAAATCGCGCACTTCTCAGGTCCCTCGCGTTAATTTTTACGACTATTATATATACATACATACATTCATATATATATGGGATATTCCACGCCATTTCATCTAGCCCGTGACCCCGACCATATTTGGTTTTCCTGATTTTTTGTTATATTGTACTCCATGAAAGGAATATCCACACGAATTTTTAGACTTTCATCTCTTCTCTTTTAGGAATTACAATTTTCCAACAAATGTCGATTTCGGAAGTTTGGGAAGCGTTTAAACGCTGATAACTTCTGAACTAATTGAGATATCGACAAAGGTTACTATATAATTTTTGTTCATCTTGAAGCATAAGTCGTTAAAAAATATTATTAATGTCAACGTTTTTTTTTGCTTCTAAAGTGAAAACTATTTTTTTTAATGATTGCTTTTTTTATTTTTTTTTTCAAACAGTTCTCTAAAATAGAGCGACCCATTCTATGATTTTTGAGACTAGTATCATCGTAGGCCCATTTTTCCTTCTATTTTTTTTCGCATTAATCATATTTTTTGAGAAGATTTTTATGATTTTAATCTCCAAAAATGCTATTAATGATTTTGTGATTTCCAATTCGACTGCGTCAGGCCTGAATCGGTTTATTTTTTATTTGTGCGGAAGTTAACGAAAAAATATATTTTCAATAAAAGATTAATTTTATTGTTTTTGTTAAATTCAGCACACATTACAGATAAACCGTTTTAGGCCTGACGACGCCGAGTTGGAAATCACAAAATGATTAATAGCATTATTGGAGGTTAAAAGGATAAAAATCTTGTAAAAAAATATTATTAATTCGAAAAAAATAGAAACAAAAGTGGGCCCACAATGAGACTAGTCTTAAAAATCATAGAATCGGTCACTCTATTTAAGAGAATTTTTTGAGAAATATTTATAAAGGTAATCATCTTTAAAAAAAAAATAGTTTTCACTTCAGAAGCAAAAAAACGTCCACATTGGTAATTGATAATTTTTCTATATTTTTTAACGAAAGTATGCTTCAAAATAAAAAGAAACTATATAGTGACATTTGTCGATATCTCAATTAGTTCAGGAGTTATTAGCGTTAAAACGTTTCCAAAACTTCCGAAGTCGACATTTTTTGAAAAATCATAACTCCTAAAAGAGAAGAGATAAAAATCTAAAAATTGGTGTCGATATTCCTTCCATGGGCCACAAGTTTACAACAAAAAATCAGGAAAACCAAAAATGGTCGAGGTCACGAGCTAGGTGAAATGGCCTGGAATGTCCCATATACGTACGATAATAGAGTCGCCGAACGTAAATAATTCTAGAGACGAGCCCATAGCGTGCGTGTACTTAAAAGAAATTCCGATCGCGATCTCTCGATTACGATGGTAAAACGTGCGTTGAGAGAAGAGAGTCGGGGGGGGGGGGGGGGGTGTTGTCGATTCGTGACAATCCGACAAGCTCGCGACCTGGCTAATTATTTATTTCAAGTGATCGTTGTACGTCCGATAGAAATTTTATTCATTATTGAAACCGGAAATCATTTTTTGTCCAACGATCAGTGAACGATCGCGAACAATGAACTTTTTGACACTTCGCGTTATTTTGTTAATTTTTCATTTTGCGAGAGAAAATATTCGCTCTGTATATTTCTGATCCAAGAACATTTCGTTTGGTTCGAGTATATATACATCGGTGTATGCGGCTCTGATTCCCAATAGAATTATTACTTTTTTTTTATCTCGAGTGTCGTATGTGTGCGAGAATGTCGTATCGTCGTTGTCGTGTGATGAATACTTTTTGATGTGTGTCGTGCGTTAAATGGTTTCGACAGAGAGAAGATACATTGATATATATATATATATATATATATATATATATATATAAAAGTGCGTGGCGATAAAAAGTCATCTTTCACCCATTCGAACGATAGTGGTAGGTCCAAAAAAATGCGTGTCAAATTCGAGCTCTTTAAATCAAGTCCAAGTGGTAGCGCCCGATAATTTCATACCACACTTGATTCGCACGTAAAATTCGTTCGTTGCGTTCAAACGCGAATAACTCAACGACTAAGCTAATCTTTGTTAAATCCTTTTCAACATCCTTCGAGCAGCAGATTACAGGATTGAAAATCTATTCCCAAAATCTCGATATCATCGTTTTTGGCCAATCTACAGCTTTTTGAAACGTACCCTGTCGAAAAAATTCGATGATTCGAAAGAAAGAGGCAATTTTTCCCAGCTGTCATTTGTGTAAAAATAATGAGTTTTTTTTTGCAGCAGCTTCTCGAAGCTGCTAAAAGTAATTGTTGCAAAAAGCTTCAATGGGATTTAAAAAAATGTTGACGACGTGTCGAGTTATTAAGGGCGAAGAAAAATAATGAAGCCCTTAATAACTCGACAGGCAACTCGGGTGTGATTTTCATAACTCAAATTTTGGCGTTTTTTTTCGCCACACCCTAATTATATGTATACAAACATGACAAAAGAGTGTGACGCACGCGTCGTACCTTTTTGCCACCTTACGCCGCTCTGTGTATCGCTCGCGGGAGGAAATAAAGAGAAACGAAAAAATTATCGCTACAAAGAAAACGCTTAGGATATTGTACTTGTACTGTGCTGTAAGAAAAAAAATCGCGTTCGGGGCATTTCTGTGTTAAATAACGATAGTCGGAAGGATATATATATATATATATATATATATATATATATAATCGCGGTAATCGCGATTTTTTTCGTCCAATTTTGCTTTTATTTATTTTCTTTTTTCTCCGTCTGGGATGTGACCGGCAAAATGCGATCTCCACACGATTGTGCAATAAAGAATAATTTCGCTCGGTACGACAGTCGCAGCCCCTCGCCCCCTTCGCCCCCGTCCGGCTTCAAATTCAAGTAAAAAAAAAGAAGTGCGCGCACACAGGGGCAGAATTGCATGAAGCGTATGTGTGTGTGTGTGGGTGTGTGCATGTCCGCGGATCCTTGAGGTGCAAAAATCTTATTCCACTCGAACGTAATGAATTCGACCCCAAGAAAACGAAATCAGAGGGAAAAAAAGAAATTCCCGACTATCGATCCTCGTCGAGGACCCTCCGATCACAAATTCCTCACGTATGCTCGATCAGTGAAGAAGAAAGGAAAAAAAAAAGCTGTACGACGAATTCTGGCGTCGTCATTGACGAGATTATCGTAACGAGAAATCATGTAACCTCCGATTAGTTCTGTTTCTTTGTCTTTCTTTTTTTTTTCGTGAACCAATCAAGGCCCGCGATGCGAAGTAGTAAAAAAAAATTCAAAAAATAAACGACGAGGTTGCGGAAAAACCGGATCCACATCTATGTGTCAAAAGCGCCGAGATCTGTCGTTCCGAATTCATATGAAAAAGAAAGAAAGAACGAACAAAAATACACGGACACACTTATCGTTGATCCACGTAATGATTGGGGATGAGAAGATTAGGGAAAATTGTACTCTCCTCTACGACTGTACACTATCTCTGTATCTTTCTTCAATAAAACGAATACATTTTTTTTTATTCCCGCACCGACTCGGCCTTTTTATTTCGTATTCCTCGTCGCCTCAAGCCGCGTAACGATATCCGAGACGATGAGAGGCAAAAATTGCAAATTAAGGGGGAATATACCTTTGTGAGGGCAAAATCGAGGGTCATTTTTGACAATTTATTTAAGAAAAACAAAACAATATTTTTTAATTCGGTTTTTTATACATGTTACTAGAAGTCTTAAAGTAAAATAATTTTTTTTATCATTTTGAAACAAAATGGCAGTGCAGTAGTCGATGAACGAAAACTCCTTTTGGTAATATTTGGTATTGTGACCCCATTTCTTGAGGGGGTCGGAATGGGGGATATGTCAAAAATGGGTCCCCCCGAACAACATGCCGAAGAGAAATCACGGCGGTCACCGTAACGAGTTATGTGAATTTGAAGTTTGTAAAAATGAACGATGAAATTTGCGATTTTTCGTTGGATAAGTTGGATTTCGTTGGATTCTTCGTTGGATAAAATTTGCGATTTTCGTCGGTGGGCGGCGGGCACCTCGGATGGGTACGTGGAATCACGGGGTGCGTAGAACGCTTTCACCGACACGTGGTTTAGCAATATACGTTTGAAATTGAATTTGAGGGAATTTTTTATTCAAACGGCGATACGAGTTTCGTGAGCGAATACCAGCCTTTTTTTGCCACAATGGGGCGTATGTATAAATTCACAGCGGTGGATTTCTCAACGAATCAATATCTGATACATCCTAAGTAGAGGTTATAAGTTAAAATCATATAAAATTGTCGCTACGAATCATGAAAAGTTTTTTGTTTATAAAATGAGGGGGGGTTACCGCCACAATTTCTCTCAAGGGGAGATATACACCTAGATGTTCGAAAAAATCGATTTAGAAGCTATAAACATTGCGTCGACCGTAGAAGACCTACACTATGGGCCTGGCATCGATGATTCCATGTAAGTTGACAAATTTCATGATTCATTTATTCCCAAATTTTCAAACGCGTTTTTCTCAAAACCACGTTTTTCAAATCGGTACCCAAAATTTCTCGGAAACCAATGAACCGATTGCCTTGAGGTTTTTTTGTGGTTATTCTATACACCATTATCTAGTACTTGTCTTAGGATTTTTTTCCCGTTACTTAGTTTTTGTTTTATAGGCAAAATAATTCATTTTTGGCCCAAAAATCACTATTTATGTTCAAACGTCCGCCATTTTGTCATAAATCGATATTTTCAAAATCGGCTATGACAAGTACTAGATTATAGTATCTAATTTAATGATCTTTTTGGTTTTTTTTTCAGATGATTTTTGAAGAAACGCCAGTGGGTACCGTATACGCAGATTTTTTTACGACGCTCCAAGGATCAGACAATATCCTTGTATATTTTTGATATTTTTAAATAAAGAAAATTAAACATATTTTTGAACGTATATACTTTTAGATAATTAAAACCCCAATCCGAAATTTCAAATAGTTTTCCTTGAAAAAATTCACAAAAATGACCTTTTTCCGGCTCCTAGGTGTACATCTCCCCTTAAGAATAGTGTTATAGGGTCCCTACCCCACCATATTCCTAACCCCGCAACCCCCTCGAAAGGTGGGGTTATAATACCGAGAATTACCCTCCTTTTTTCATAGTGCTCTACGGGCGTATTCGCACAGGTCATAATATCAAGCTAGAACAAGAAACGAAAAATATTTCGAAAGTAGATATAAAAAACTAGTCCAGTACGTAGAAGTTTATCAAAATATTGATTAAAGAAAAAATGGCGTTAATATAAACAAAGTCGTAAAAAAATTGGTCGAATATCTATCATAAATTTTTTTTATTTCAACTTATCGAAAAAAATCCTACGTACTGGACTAGAAAATGTTGTCAAGAAGCTACAGTTAAAATTTTCAAGTCAATCGATTGAAAACTCAAGGCGCTACGCCCGTGTCTAAAAACATAGTTTTGAGAAAAACGCGTTTGAAGTTTTAAATACTGTAGTAAAATCATGGAAATTTCGTGTTTACCTTTGATCGACGACGCCTGGACCATACAATTGTCCTTATTCAACATTCTCTTGTTCTTCTTCTTTTCCGGAAGATGTAGGAAAAAATGCAAAACAAAAATTTACAAAGATATATTCCCCCTTAAATAGAAAACATTGAACTGTGTGAGTTTGAAATTTTACAAAAATCGACGTAGGGTACAAGATGTTGAAAAAAAAATTGTATGTGGATCAAGATTGTCGATTGTGATAGTGGGGTCGAGTCGATTTATGATATGTGCATCATCGTCCGCAACACGTGTCACATTCCCCGATGCAATTACGACGCGTACGTCGTTTCTGGACTCATCGTCCGCGCCCACGCGGCTCACGAGTCCTGATGTGGCGAGATCGGAAAATCATTGGACGAACGAGGTGAAATTGCGATTGCGCGTAATGTAAATTGAGAAATAGGTTATGACCCATGCGGAGAAGCTTGTTCCGTACAATTTAGCTGAGCAAAGTAGCTGATTTTCGCGATTTTTTTTTTCGGTGGTTACAATACGCTAATCAGTCTGATTTTTTAATGTCAAATCAAAGCATTCATGAAGAACGGAAAATGCATTTTTAAACGTTTATTTTCATTGTTTTTTACATTTTTTTTAATGGTTGAAAATATCCTCGAAAAAAGGACTCCTAACGGTGTACACGGTTGTGGCCGTGAATATTATCTGAAACAAAATGTGTAAAAAGATTATTAATCAGTATGAGAGCCGCTACCTTGCTATGGAGGTTTTTTTAAAATCAAAATTGACCAAATGGCGGCGGTTTGAAAAAAAGCATCGAATTATTTCAAATTAAAATTAGCCTATTTTTTCGACGAAAAACTGTCGAAAAAATAGGCTAATTTTTTCGACAGTTTTTCGTTAAACAAATCTGAAGATTTAAAAAAAAGCTTCCATAGAAAGATAAAAATGTGTCAAAATTTGAGACGGATAGCTTGAAAATTCTTCTTTTGAGATCCTACACCGTTTTTAAAAACCACATTTCGAGAAAAACGCATCTAAAATTTCGAGTGCGCACGCCGCTGCTCGAATCACTTTCTCTAAGAAAGGCTGTAGCCAGCGAAACTATTCGAATTTCGCTCCAAAAATTGAACAGCGTGTTTATAACCGTCTATACGATCGGATAGTGCAAAAAAAAATCGATTTTTTGAAAATTTTACACTGTGATGATCCCTTAAGGCGAAAAGCGTAAGCGAAAAAGTACAACGTTTTTTTTCGATATTATTTAAGTGTGACTTTTAAGAATATGCCTTTCAGATTAAGGAGGTACACTAGCTTCAGCAAAATGGTGGTAGATCAATAAAATTTGGTGAATATATTCTTTAGTATTATTCATGTAGATACAAATTTCTTCAGATTTTTTGGTTGTGCCGTTTTCTTACAAATAATTCACAAGCGTTTATTCTTATACCCGGAATATATACCTATATCTATAAAAACGCTATGCTTATACACGTGAACTTCAATGTTCAATTACTCGATAACGGCACAATGAAAAAATCTGAAAAAAATTGTATTGACATATATAATACTAAAGAATATATTCACCAAATTTTATTGATCTATCACCATTTTGAAATTTTACCATGGTTTAGCATGGCAACATTGTATGAAGCTGGTGTACCTCCTTAAGCCTTCCAGATGAATTGGAAGTTTCAACTGAATGTTGGAGTTGAAGCGTTTGGAGCGTCCAAATGTTTATGTTCTTCGGAGTAGGCTGATGCGCGCTATGCCGAATTTCATTGTTTCCCTCTAGCTGGAGACGTTTTAGATGGCGAGGAAGGCCCGACAGAGGGACACATGCTGCTATTAACGGGAGGTTACCGTTCGGGGGCATAAAAAATGCGCGGAAAATTTCTCGAAAAACAATCACCCAAATGACAATTTCCCGGATATAATTTCTCGACAACAATTGCCCGAATGAACAATTTCGAAAATGAACAATTTCTCGAATACAATATCCCGAATGGACAATTTCGCGAATGGGCAATTCCTCGAATGGACAATTTCCCGAATGAAAAATTCCTCGAATGAAACTCCTTTTTAAAAATTAAAATTTGTTTGTTTCTGTTTTCTTGTAAAAAAAATAATTTTATTAAAATATATATTTTCCTTTAATATTTGTAGTTGACCCAAACAAATCCAAACGAAAAATGTGTCCATTCGGGAAATTATCTATTCGAGAAATTGTGTGCGAGGAATTGTCCGTTCGATACACTGTGTTCGGGAATTGTTCATTCGGGAAATAACTCTTTCGGGAACTTGATTTCAGAAAATTCTATTAAAGAAATTGTCATTCGGGCAATTGTTTTCGAAGAGTTTTCCGCAAATGGAAAAATGCATGAACTTCGGGATTGTTTTAAATATAAAATTAATACTTTTGGAAATGGGTTTCAAAGTATTTGATTCTTCTATCGATGGAGAGTAAATTCCAACAATTTTATTGCAAAATTTATTATGCAATTTTATTGCATTTTAATAAATGCGAATTATGTAAAAAATTTCATCGTCATGAACGGTAACGTGTCCTTAAATAAGGTAATAGTTTTTTTTTTACTTCTTTATTGCCAAGTGTACCCTTGCGGACTTTCACACAGTTTTGTACATTGATGCCCTTTACACGTTTCCATCTTTTTGTTGTCAATATTTATCTTTTGTGCTTTTTCTCCTTTATGCTTCCTTTCTTACTATGTATTCGAAGATTCTCACAGATTCGCAGAATTCTTTTTTCGGTTTCCTTTAATTTTATTATTAATTTTTACTGTTAGTGCCACTCACCTGTATCCTCCTCGCTCCTTTTCGAAACTATCCACCACTTCCTTATTAATTGGTTCTTTTATTTTCCCGCATTCAAGTATGTGTTCCAAACTTCATTCTTCCTTCCTACAAAACCGGCATAGAGTATCTGCGTGTGCCTTTTTACCTCCATTTCCTATATTTCCGCATCTTAACCTGGTCCATGTTTTTGTAGTGCTTTCCTCTATGCCCTTCTCTTCCCTGTCGTCTTGCATTTCTATACCGTAAAAGCACACAATTATAGTCCAGGGCCTCAACTATAGTCCAGCTACCTCTTCAAATCGCATTGGCTGCGACTATTAAAAATATTAATCCGAGGCAAATGTATAAAAGCAAGGTATTAAATATTAGGTGTAGTAAAAAGAAATCCATTATTTTTGCCTTCAATTTCATGCAAAAATAGTGGATTTCTTTTTACTACATCTAATATATAAATCCATTCTTAAGTCGGAGAAACAGAAATTTGAAACCTGATAAATCTGGACCACATCGATAGTTGTCAGTTTTACGGTACGTTATTTTCGATTTTTGTACTCCCTACAATAGTCAAATTCTCAATTTTGCTCCAGTCTTGTATTTCCTGGTCCGTTTTCAAAATAAGGTAATACAATATAGTAAGAAAAAGTAAAAAAATTGATTACCCATTTTTTAGAATAAATCATGTATCAGTAGAAAATTGAGTCAGAAAGTTTAAGTACTACTATTTCAACATACTTTAAAAAAAAAAATTTTGTTGGTTCACACGGAAGGGACATCTTTTATGTAATTATAAGTATGACTATCATCAACGCGTGCGTTAAGAAAAACCATTTACTTACCGGCTGATAACTCCGCCATTTTTAATAATTTTCGTAATTGTTTTTTTTTTATTATGCAGTTAAGAGCACAGATAAATATTGTATAAAAAACAAATTTGACCATATATGCGTCACTTTTTTTTCCCGACATTCTGTAAATGTACCTGCGAAAATCGACGATATCCCGTATATGAGGCCATACCTTTTTTGGGCGAATTATTTTGAATGATTTTAAATGATGAGAACGTTCACTTGAGGCTTGCATTGGACTCTCGAAGAATCCATCGGGGGTAATAATTTTGAATAATTTCTTTAGAGTGCTCTAGGCACGTGGAACTGCCGAAAAAGGCTTCGTCCTTAGTGGAAAACGCGTACCTCTGCGTCTCGAATTGTGCCAAGTGATGAACGTCTTGCGGAGGGGGCCGGCGTGTGTCGCAAAGAGCGCTTGTGCACGAGAGCGCAACACCTCGTCGGGGTTGCGTACGGCGCGAGGCACGTACCGAGAGTCTCCAAGCTCATCGTTGTACAGTATCGCGCGCTGATAAATCGTCGTATCACACGTTTTTCCCGATGTATCGTCGCGTCGCGAAAAAGACTCGCTGAGGGTCTTTACCTGAAAAGTAAATAAAACTTCAAAAAACGCACAAACGCAAAAACAACGAAACGTTGGGCAAACAAGGCAGGTGTAGAGAAGCGAGAATTGCAGTGAGGACAGAGAGGAAGAGATGAAGTATAAGAATATCGTTATTGTTGGGGGCACGCTCATATCGATAGTCTGCGTACTGGCGGCCCTCATGTTTTACTTCAATCAAGGTAAGAGCGCGGCAAATTTGGCTTTGTCCTGTCTCGCGCCAGGATTTGTTTGGATTTCTCCTCGATCGGTAACTAAATTGATCGGTAAAAAATCGGCAACGGCAAAAAATCGGTAACCGTGAAAAATCGGTAACTGTGAAAAATCGGTAACTGTGGAAAATCCGTAACTGTGAAAAATCGGTAACGGAAACTCTGGCGCCAGGATTTGTTTGGGTTTTTCCTCGATCGGTAACTAAATTTAATCGGTAAAAAATCGACAACGGCAAATAAATCGGTAACTGTGAAAAATCGGTAAATGAAAAAAAATCGGCAGCGGTAACTCTCGCGCCAGGATTTGTTTGGGCTTTTTCTCGATCGGTAACTAAATTTGATCGGTAAAAAATCGACAACGGCAAATAAATCGATAACTGTGAAAAATCGGTAAATGAAAAAAATCGGTAACTGTGAAAAATCGGCAAATGTGAAAAAGATCGGTAACTGTGAAAGATCGGTAAATGTGAAAAATCGGTAAATGTGAAAAATCGGTAAATGTAAAAAATCGGTAACTGTGAAAAGTCGGTAAATGTAAAAAATCTGTAACTGTGAAAAATCGGTAAAAATCTGTAACGGTGAAAAATTGGTAAAAAACGGTAACGGTAACTCTCGCGCCAGAATTTGTTTGGGTTTTTTTTCTTGATCGGTAAAAAATTGATAACGGCAAAAAATCGGTAACTGTGAAAATCGGTAAACGTAAAAAATGGGTAAATGTAAAAAGTCGGTAAAAATTCGGTAAGTCCATTTGGATCGAGCTCGTCCATCGGTGTCTTCGAATCGCAAATCAGTAGTGGCGCGCTTAATGCGTTTTCTAGCGAAATATATTCGATCGACTTCAAACTTAACTTTGTACCTTCATTAATTTAATTTACAAACGAGCCCAAACAAACCCTAAATTATTGTTCGTGTTCCTGAATGATTTTTATTGTGATACAAGCAAACCTAAACAAATAATTTTTCACAAGATGATCGAGTACCTCGATTAATTTAATTTCTGTACAAACAAACTCAAAATGAATGTCGTGTTTCTGAATTAATTCCATTTTCACGAGCAAGCAAACCCAAACAAATATTTTTTCCCGAGACGATCGAGTACCTTCATTAATTTCATTTCTCTACAAACAAACCCAAAACGATTGTCGTGGTTCCAAATCAATTTTCACAAGCAAGCAAACCCAAATCAATTTTCCGGAGACGATCAACGGATTTTGTACCTCGACTGATCCGACTTCGATACCGATCGACTTTCATCACGACAGCAAATAAAAGGCATGAGAACGTAGGCATATTTAACCTCCAGTTTCCGCACCGCCTCTTCTGGCCCTCGTTCGATTAACGATCGAGAAAATAATAAATAAATGAAGCAAACAAAAATAGGAACCAATTTTTTATCGGCAAATGATTGCGAACGAAATTGCGGATTTTTCACGCCACATGTGTGGATCGATCACTGGACAATGTCGATGCGAGAACGCTTCGTGTTCAAATTGTCACACGTGTGCGTATTTGTTCGTTCAAATGCGACCTGCTCCGGTGGAAATCCCGAGGATTTCATGGGATTCGCTCCACGCGTGCGAATCCTACGAGGACAATTTCCGTTCGCATTTAACTCGATATTCTTGCCGTACTAAATCCACGCTAGACCGGTGGTGCGGATCTTCCGATGGTCCGTACTGTAATAGAGAGCTCGAATTTTCGCAAGATTATTAATATTGGCGGGGGAGCAACGGAGAGAGAGGGAGAGGGGGAGAGAGAGAGAAACGTTTACTCCGATAAATCGCCTCTACTCACAAATCCAAGTCGCGAAATCCACGCAGTAAATCCTGTTCGCAGACGGGTGTCCCTTGGGAACGTTTCTCTGTGAGAACAGTACGATCTGCATGCCACAGAGGAGTTGGTGTAACGGAATCGAAGAGTGTCCATCGGGCGACGACGAGGCTGCAATCTCCTGCTGTAAGTTCGCATCAAAGCTTCATCATAAGTTCAAATCAAAGCTCCATCGTAAGTTCAAATTAAGGGGAGGTACCTGAGTTAACGGCGAGAAAAACAGGTAGACTTCGGGAATTTTTGTCTCAAAAACTAATGTTTCGATTGGATCCGGGTTTTTTTATTGGAAAATATGTACATTGAGGTATGTTTAGGAATTTTTTAAAATAATTTCGTTGACTGGAAGCGATTCAAACGCGATTATCTCGAAACATAGTTTTCAAAGTCGATGCCAGATGTATCTCGAAAACGGCTTGTCCGATTTTGTCCAAATTTGGATACAATATTCTTCGATAGTTTTTCTCGTTCGCCACGTGGGATTTTTTTGAAATTTTCATTTTTGACGGAATTGCGACCGTTTTAATTTAACATTCGTTTTTCGTTCGCAATTTCCGACGATTTTGGATTGCATACACATTGCATAAAAAAGCAATGGTTCAATCAAATGAAAAACCCCTACGTGGCGAACGAGAAAAACTATCGAAGAATATTGTATCCAAATTTGGACAAAATCGGACAAGCCGTTTTCGAGATACATCTGGCACCGACTTTGAAAACTATGTTTCGAGATAATCGCGTTTGAATCGCTTCCAGTCAACCAATTTATTTTAAAAAATTCCTGAACATACCTCAATGTACATATTTTTCAACAAAAAAAACTTGGATCCAATCGAAACAGTAGTTTTTGAGATAAAAATACCCGAAGTTTACCTGTTTTTCTCGCCGTTTACTCAGGTACCTGCCCTTAAAGCTCCATCAATCAAGAACCGACGGTACGGGTGATCGAAAAAAACCTGCTCTATCGTTCGAGTATACCAGTTTCACAAAAATCATTTTCCGCAGTCTCAAATATTTTCTATCATGAAAATTTCACTACAAAAGGATCGACTTTTTTGTTCCTTATCTGCTAAATCGCGAATACAATTTGGAAAAAGGATTTAGTTTTCGGAAAACATCGATGATATTAATTCAATGGTGGGTTGTTCTAATTTATCTTAATTCTGTCAGTTGATTCTCACGGTATGTGGGACTGGTTTTTGAAAGAGCGGGGGAAGAAGCCAGCCGAAACCTGCGGTAAGTGACACGATAATGATAATAAATTATGGTCTGATGTAGATGAAGATCAAGCCTAGTCCCCGGGGGCAGGTTAATGCTTCCCAATGCAAACTGAGGAAGTCCGTTGCCTAGAGCAATAAAATGTAATTTTTTATTGATTTATTTACAAAATAAAATAAGATAAAAATGAATTATAAATAAAAAGTCGAGGCTATTCAGCAGAGAACCCGCTATGTAGCACGAAATAAAATAAAGTCAACATAAAAGAATTTAAAAAAATTGAAGCTATTTGGCACACCACTTGTTTCTATAATAATCAAAAACATCATATTCCGTAGTTAATATTTTTTATTTGTTCTTTTCAATGTATTATTTTTCTTCTTCATTGTGGTTGTTGTTCTAGTTTTTTATTTCCATGTATTTTTTATTTACATTTACATTTTTTCATACACATTATTCCCATGAGCTTTCGTTTTCGTAAAATTTTACATACTGGAATTTCATTCTCTTTGCACTACATGTTTGATCAGTACCTCCAATTCCTTTACATACACACATAGATCGCAGACGGATTATTCCTAACCAGTTCCTCTATTTTCTGCCGTACTTTGTCCCTCTCTTTATATCCCATCACTTCTTCTTGTTGATTATATAATTGCAATGAAAAAATTACTATATATTCTTTAAAAAATAATATGTATACGAAGGAATTTCTTTAAATAAAAATTCCGCTGTAAACATTTTTCATTTTTTATTTTAAAAATGTTCAATTACAATGTAATTGTAAAAGAAATTAAAGCTATTTAGCACAGAACTATTTTCTATCATGAAAAATCAAATCATTAATAAAAGCATCGAATTCTGTACTAAGAGTTTTTTATTTTCTACTTTTAATAAAAGAAAATTACTATATATTATTTTAAAATGATATATGTACAAATTAATCTTCTCAAATAAAAATTCTGCTATAATTATTTTGAATATTTAATTTTTCAATTACGATGTAATTGTAAAAGAAATTGTAGCTATTTAGTCCAGAACTCTTTTCTATAATAAAAAATTCCATCCTAAATAAAAGCATCAAATTCTGTACCAAATATTTGTCATTTCTTTTTTCCAATGCATTTTTTTTCTCGTCTATTCCATAACTCCAATTAAAAAGTTACGATATATTATTTTAAAAACTATATACATACGAATCAATTGTGCGAAATAAAAACTCTACAATAAGCCTTTTTCATTTTTATATTTTTATTTTCGATTTGTAATTTTTCTTACTAATAAAATTTGAAACAAAAATGCTTTATGCTTGTATACGAATGTGCATAAATACGTACGGGCATTATTTACCGACTCTCAACTGCGCGACGTCATTCTTAGAATTTGCGGAATGCGCCGATAAGCGCAGCATCGCGCTAAAGACGTAATACACCTCGATTAGCATAAACGAAGAGAGTGTTATCGGGATAACATTGCTGCTCCGGAAGTGTGGGAGCGCGCGATAGAGCACGACTTCGCGGACCACTAGACGGCGGTAATCCTTTTCTCGAGAGTCCTGAATGAAGTGCGACTGAAATGACGAGGAAAAGAAAACATGTTGTCGTACTTCAAATATCGTCACGTACATGAATATATCGGGTGTTTCATTTTAAGCTTCCACCTGATTTATCTCGAAAAATACTGCTCCGAACCAGTATTGAGTATAAAAAAACTTTTAGGGTTCAAAGGGGGACGTTAAAGAAAAACTTTTTTCGTCTAAAATTCAAGATGGCCGACACGTTTTTTGTATATGGAATCATGCATTTCTTTCTACCACGAAATTTGTCACGCCAAAACTAACTTTTGTAGGAAAAGTTTTTTGATAACGTTCAGAACTTTTAGGTTAGAATACCATTTTTACTATTCTAGCGCTATCCAGAATGTACCACAGGGATAACGTAAAGTCTTTAACATCCCTTGTGTAAGTGTGCGTGTGTATGTGGGTGAGAGTTTGTTTGGGATGATTTGCGTTTGTTTGGGTTTGTTCGATAACTCAAACAAATCCAAATAAGGAGGAAATAAGTCTCTGCGACTCATCACTTTCGTTACCAAACAAACTTACACGCACACTTACATTTGGATTTGTTTGATAACGAAAGTGACGTGACCGCAGAGATCTAATCCTTGTTTGGGTTTGTTTGGGTTATCGAACAAACTCAAACAAACAAACAAAAACTCACACGCTCACTTACACTAAGGATGTTAAGGACTTTATTTACCTCTTCCTGGTACATTCTGCATAGCGCTAAACTGCTGTCATATGGAAAAAGGCGGCATCTACAAAAAAAATCGTAACTGCTTTTTACTATACAAAACGACCGTATTTTTTTTTTACTGATTCCAATGGTAGCAAAAACGCATTTTCGATTTTTCTTGTAGATGCCGCCTTCTTCCATATAACGGCAGTAAAATAGTAAAAAATTGTATTCTAACCTAAAAAATTATGAACGATATCAAAAAACTTTTCCTACAAAAGTTGTTTGTTTCGGCCTGACAAATCTTTTGGCGAAAAAAATTCACGATCCCATTTGACAAAAACATGTCGGCCAACTTAACCCTAGGACCCTGCACATGGGTGCTGCAAGCCCCACATTATTAGTGAGAAATGCTAACACCATTTTTCTTGCTTTGTTCAATTGCATTTTTCACGGTGATAAATTTATATTAGGGTTTTCTCGCAAAGCCTATTCCATTCATTAGTTCTCGAGCGTTCGATTAAATAAAAAAATCTTTCTACGACAAACAGTTCGTTAGCAGCTTTCAGGGCCGGATTTAGAGGTCTGGAGGCCTTGGGGCAACAAAGGAGTGGAGCCCCCCCCCCCCAAATTATTTTCCAAATAAAATGAACAATTTTTTTCACTCGAGTTTTTCAGTAAATAATTTATTGTGAAACCAAGTAGATTCTCTTAGCGTTTAACAAACATATATAAATATAATCGAAAACGAGAATTATCTGAAATCAAAATCTAGTGTTAACGAACGGAACCTTCCGAGCTTTTTTCGCCGAAAAATCGTTGATGATTTCGCTGACATCCAGTTCCCGAAGTAAATCACTTCAATGCTTGGGAGCGATAGCTTTGATAGATGGTTTTGTCCTATCGTGGTTCGCAGCCTATTTTTTATCATTTTCATTTTTGAAAATGGGCGCTCTCCAGTGCAATTCGACACCATCAAAACCAAATACATTCTCAATGCAATTTGGAGGTTTGGGAATGTAGCTCTGAAATTTTGGTCTTCGAGAATTTGGTAGTAAAACAGCTCCGGAGATTGGTTTTTTCCATAGTCCTTTTTGTACACGTCGATCAAAGATACAAATTGAACCAACTCATTACCAAGACTGGGTTCTAAATCAACGGTTCTAAAACAGCGAAAGAAAATATCAAAGGAAAAGTTGTTCACTAGTGTTTACTAGTTTCCTCGTCGGAATTTGAAAGATTTTTTTTTCTTCCGAAGTCTTTATTGTCGGGGCCCCTCTTTTGTGGAGGTCCCGGGGTTGTAGCCCCGGATACCCTCCCCTAAATCCGGCCCTGGCAGCTTTGATTTAAAGTGCTGGGATGTGCGTAACGCCAGTGTAGGTTATTCGTTGCGTACAGATAGTGTAGGGTCGTCGGGTTAACGTCGCCATTTTGAATTTTGGACGAAAACAGATTTTTTTAACGACCCCCTATGAACCCTAATTTATGATACACAATACTTGGTTGGAGCAGTATTTTTCGAGATAATTCAGTCGTAAGATTAAAATGGGATACCCGGTGTGAGTGGTAATATTTATGCATACGCGTATATGATTTTGAGTTGATACGAAATAAGAAGATACCTGACATATCCGTGATGACAATTGTTTAACGAGAATTCATCGACGTCGTGCAGATCCTTCGGAGCGATGCCCAGAGGACTGTGTCTGCGTGAAGTGCGCCGTAGCTTGCACGGGCTATGAGGAAGTTCCTCAGTCATTCTCGCCCAACGTGTCCACCATGTAAGGTCCCGTACTGAAAGCGAATTCATAGAGAATTGGAGGGGCGAATTATTGTATCGGTGTGACGCTATAGATATTCCGATTACGAGACTAGGACATTGATCAATTTTAGAACGTTCGAGAAATCCTCGCTCGGGCGTATTTCGACGAATGCTCTGGCTAGGTACACCCGGATACGATCTCTGTGAGTACGGGCTTTTGTCGTTGATATTAAGGAATGAGATACCTTTAGGTGAGGAAAACATTACTGATTTTCATGATTTTTTTTAAAGGAAAGATTTATTTTCCATATATTTTTAGGGTTCCGTACCCAAAGGGCAAAATGGAACCCCATTAAGGGGCTATACCAGTGTGAACGCTGAACATTTGGATGATTTTCGGGACTTTTTTGGAAGAAAAGTACTCAATTAAATGTTTCAGAAAATGAAGAATATATTTGGCCATATTTCACCTACATTACATATTTTTTTCATAGAAAAATATTGAGATCCAACCGACTTAATCCATCTTAAGACAAATATTGAGATCCAAGGCGCAAAAAAAAAGTTGCTCCGCTGCTGACATGATTCCGGCCAATTGAGTAGCTGAAACCGAAAAGGGAAAAAATGTCGTTAAACTGGAAGGTATTTCCTGTAAACTGACGTATGATTTTCGGAAAATATCGAAATGTGACAAAATGGCGTAGTTATGAAAAAAGTCTGTTTTCTTGCCTATAAAATGGTATTTTTTGTCAATGCCAAGTCGTCAATTTTCATCCAATCAAAAATATCCTACGTCATTGTATAGTAAATATATTCAAGAGTACTCAGTTCAAATTTCAAGTCGATCGGATAATTGCTCTTTGAGTTACAATGTCAGCAAATTTGAAAAATCTCATTTCGAGAAAAACGCGTTTAAATATTTAACTATCGATTTTTGCAAGATAAAATGATATTGATATAAATGGTATAAATGATCATGAAATTCTTTAAAGTATAAACTGTCGAAAAAGGCAACAACAAAAAAAATCGATTTTTTGTAAGTGTCACACTGGTATAGCGCCTTAATGTCACTCTGCTGTCTGTCCGTCCGTATGTCACAGGTCTCCAGCTCGTAAACGGTATGAGTTGCAGACCTGAAATTTGGATATTTTGTGTATAATGTTGACCCAAAACCAAATATTGGATTAAAAATTCAATGAAATTATTTTCCATGGGGGTCCCATCCATGAAAAGGGAGCAGAAAAAATGCCTTACACTGACATGTGGGGTGTCATTTTTTAAAGCTCATTGAGTGGAGTACAAATATATTTTTTTGTCTTTTTTATCTTCACAAATAAAAAAATGAGGAGGGGGGAGCGTCAAAGTTTTCAGTTTTAAGCCATTTTCGTTACGGGGTCTATCTTAAAAACTAAACTCGCTAGGAATTTGGCATTTCTGTATATTATGGACCGTATACTGTATTTAAACAACAAATGCTGGAAACGCCGCTTCATAATGTAGTATATATAATAATTTAATGTATACATAATACAAACGCCAATTCATGATATTGTATAGATAATAAATTATTGTAAAAAAAAATTAAACAAGAAAGCACCGGGAGAGGCTGGCATCACAGGGGAATTTATTAGGGGGCTTCCAAAAGAGGCAATAGGAGAGCTGAGGGCAGTGATGAACGATGTGTGGAACGATGGGAAACTCCCGGAGGGATGGGAAACAGAGAGGATATATCCAATTCATAAGGCTGTAGAAGAAGACGAAGAAAAAAATTACAGAGGGATCGCTTTACTCGATGTAGGGTATAAAATGTTGACTAATATCATGGTGCAAAGAATTAACAGCTGGGTAGAAAAGAATGGAATCCCCAGAGAGAGCCAGGCGGGATTGAGAAAGGAAAGAGGAACGAGGGACTATATATTTACGTTAAATGCATTGATTAACAACATGCTAAGAAAAAAGGAGGGGGGGATATGTCGTGGTTGTCGACATGAAAGCACCATTCGATACAGTGGACAGGAAATTGCTGTTGAGAAAGTAGTCGGAGAAAGGGGTAAGAGGAAAAATGCACAGGATAGTCAGAGGGATCTATGAACGAACGTAGATAGAAGTACCGTAGAAGCGCCCGCCTGATCTGTGCTGGATATTTACTAGATCAGTGAATCCGGGGAACGGGTGTAATAAAGACAAACTGTTCCCGAATCAGGTAATGTTGCGAGGACCTTGTTAGGGCGCCGAAGTCCATGCCTGATCGGCGCCGTATGTCTGCCAAATCTGTAGTAGTCAGATACCGATGTGAAAAGGCAGCATTAATCAGGCCCCCACATCAGACGACCCACAACGCGTCTCTCCCATGGCTCAGTTAAAGGCCTGATCGATGTTCCTTTTCACATCCGTGCTCCGAGGTTGGCTAATCCAGTAGACATCCGGTGCCGATCCGCCATGCACTTCGTATGTCTGATTTGCGCCGCATGTCTACCGGGTAACCTTATTCGGGGCCATCAAAGTAAACAACTGAGTTGCGCCAGGCATAATTTCGGCAAGATTCTAATAAAAGTAATATGGTGTCCATGCGGACGCCGTCATCATCAAATCAAGATACAAAGAACGAATAAAATTGAAGTTTGCATCGTGGGAATGCAACGCTTTTTTCGTCCCTTTTCATTCGTTCATTTTTATCAACATCAAAAGGTAATCAATCAAATCGATAAAAATAAATTTTATTGGCACAACTTAAACATTTCTTTTTACAAAATCATCATGAGAAGCCTTTTTTGCATATTCCGGTCGTAACACTCTAATGAGAATATGTAAAAACGTGTGAGTTCTTTTCACAGCCTGAATAGGCAGAATAAATCCGGTAGAAAAAGAATTATTGTTGCATTGCAGCGATGCAATCTTCAACCCCATGAATAAAATTATTGACATTCTTTAGAATAGAATTAGAATGATAAAAATATGCAAAGAAAAAAAGAAGGTCTACACTAGTGTTGGATTGGCTTAAGGCGTTACCCCCACTTGTAGCGCAAAAAAAGGCCTTTTTCATGAATTTTTTTTAAAGAAAACTACAAAACTTTTTTAATCGATCAATATACCATCTTAAAGAACACATCTTGAAGAACTTTCAGTATTTTTTTTTATTGAAAAATATTACATTGTTTAGTGGCAAATGGCCGTCAATGAAATAATGTTTTTATATACCCGGTTTGCGGTGACCAACATTGCGGCGCAGTGGATCATCTGAAAAAAAAATGCGGATGGATTTAGTCAAACATAAGTATAAACTAGTCTTTAATCGAAGGATTTTAAAAAATATTCATTTTTCACAAAATGGCGGACAGTCAAAGTTAATGGTTCGATTTTAACGAAAAAAACGGCCGTTTTTTGGCTATAAAACGGCCATTTTTTTTCGAAAAAAAAAATCGAACGATTAAAGACTACATTTTTATGTATTAAATAAGCCTGCAAAATTTCAAGAAGATCGGTTCATTAGTGTTCTAGTAACCTTGGTCACCGACTTCAGAAATGCCATTTTGTGATAAACGCCTTTAAAGTTTCTCTCTCAACGCTCTTTCAACGCGGATTCTTCTCTTTTAACGCTCATATCTCAGTCAATTTTGTTCGGATCGACTTGAAATTTTCAGGACATATTCTCAGATACTTATATTTCAAAAAAATGCAATAAAAAAAATCGATTTTTTCAAAATCGCAAGTGGGGGTAACCCCTTAATAGGTAGCGCGCTCAGCTCTAGAATTAGAAGACGTAGGTTCAATTCCGAGGGGAGGTAAAAAACTTCAACGAGGCAGGACACGTTTTATTCCAATTATCATATAGGTAGGATCATAAATAACGCATATGGAAACAAAAAAGACTACCAGAATTTTTTTATTCGGAATTATTGAATTTTTTTTTTCATTTCAGGTAGGGGTGTGCGGTACCCGATTCACTCGGGTACCCGATGTTCGGGTCGAGTCGGGTACCCGACGGGTTACGTTTTTGCATTACCCGCCAGTATCGGGTACCCGAAAAAGGTAATCGGGTACTGTCAAATTTCTGGTACTCGTAAACGTCGAGTACTCTTAAACTTCGAATAATCGTAAACGACTCGGAGATCCGGATCTATTATTTATATTTATTTGTTTTTTTATTTAGGTGTATCGACCAAATAATGGGAGAAAACGAAAACTCGAAGAAGGCGATAAAACGAATAAATGACAATACAAATTCATAAAATCTTTTTTCGTCTGACTTTTCTATCCTGTGTGTGTGTGTGTGTGCGTGCGTGCGTGCGTGCGTGCGTGCGTGCGTGCGTGCGTGCGTGCGTGCGTGCGTGCGTGCGTGCGTGTGTGTGTGTGTGTGTGTGTGTGTGTGCGTGTGTGGGTCTGTTAGGGTGGAGTGAAAAACGGTCACTTTTGGCGGATCGTATCGTAATAGCGCGGAAAAGTTGCGTTTTGGCATCACTAAAAAGTGTGCGAAAGGAAAAAATGTACAATAAATATCTTCTGTTCCGGCGAACGCCTTAAAGTTTTGAATTTTTTAACGTGGGTTTTAAATGGAGAAAAACCCGAAAAAACCAAGATTCAATGCCTTGCGTTTATTCGAAGCGAGAAGAATGTAGCTTCCATTTGACATTTTAAAATTGAAAATATCTTAATTAGTTTCAGAGATATAAGCGTTTGAAGAACAAGTTTTACCTGGAAAAAAATTTTTAAATGACAAAAAATTAAATTAAGAAGAATGAATCGCCGAAATTACCAGTTAGCACTAGACAGAATTAATGAAAATTCGACGAAGAATCTTGCTTTTATTGAGTTTTTCGACATTCAAATATCTCGATATTTCCTGAAATGCGAGTTTCTTAAAAGAAGTTTGCCGGAAAAAAATTGTAAATATATACATAACAAAAATACTAAAATTATTAAATAAATTATTTGTATTTCTTATGAACTCCAACCTATCGGCGAAGGGTAGAGAACATAAAGCTGGAGTCTATTTCGTCTGTTTTGGTACGTTTCCGTGGCGCTATCTATACTATGAAACAAAATTGTGTTCCGGCAACACGACTTATCGAGTACCCGATGTGAGATGAGTACTCGAAAAACTCGGGTACTCGATAAAGTTTGAGTATACCCGTCACACCCCTAAAGAAAACTAAGTGAGGAGGGCAAAGTAGCTGAAAGAGGACGGAAGCCAATGGATATGGCAATGTAGCAGTAGTAGTAGTTTATTCCATATGTCTTGCAGTTGCTGTGACATGGCCCAACTTACATTTTGCGTTACAAGTTTTCCATTTTGTTTTGTATACATTTTGCCTTACATGAACAGATTATATGGCAATGTCATATTTGCGAGATTACAAGAAAGATAATAGAGATAAGTATTAGAATTAAGGATGGACATGTAAAAAGCGGTAACGCTATATGATGGAAGAAATAAATAAAATAAATAAATAATAATGTATTTTATACGTAATACAATAAATTTATAATTATAATATATAAAATTGTTGTTATTTGAATATTTACAATACCAAATGACTTATTTTTGGTATCGGTGCCAGCCAAAAACGAGAGATTGACGTCACGGGAGAAACGAGATTGCAAATTGAAAAAAGACTGTAGATCGTATATTTCATTTATTTGAATTGTGTGAATATTGTCAATTGGCTGGTACCGACTCCGAAAATAAGTCATTTAGTATTGTAAATATTAAAATAACAATAATTTTATATATTATCATCATCGGCTTACTTCAGGAGTATGGGCAAATCTTTCTTTAAGGGGAGGGTAGGGGTTCCAGCGTGAAAAAAAAAACACTTTTTTGCTAATTTTTTCATCTATATGGATAGAGTAAATTTATTGAAACCTCTTGTACATTGTTAAGTGTCATTTTAAGAACATTCCGTGAAATTTGTACGCGAAAATATCCACAAACAAGCCGGTGCCGCGTTTTTCTCGAAACCACTTTTTCAAAGTCCGTGTTCACTGCCATATGAAAACTACATGACCGATTTATTTCAAACTTGGTACACACTTTCTACATATAAAATACCTCCCCCAACGGTTAGTTTGAGATTTTTTTACATTGAGGGGGTTTTCCACCCCCAAAATGGCGGATTTTTTCGTGAAAAATAGCACTTTTTACTTTACATGACCACCAAAAATTTAGAAACGAAAAAAAAAAATTATCAAAGACCGTTGGGGGGAGGATTTGATGATACTTCGACTAAATTTTAATGGTACTTGATGTCAGATAATTTCTAGCTGAGATACAGTGAACACAGCAAATCGTGTTTTTCCAAAGCCGTTTTTGGAAAAGCTTTGTCACCGGCTTGTTTGTGGATATTTTCGCGTACAAATTTCACGGAATGTTCTTGAAATTATACTAACCAATGTACAAAAGGTTTCAATAAATTTACTCTATCCATATAAATGAAAAAAAATCGCGAAAAAGTGTTTTTTTTACGCTGAAACCCCTACCCTCCCCTTAACTATCATCACCCCATATGGTTTCAGTTTAGTAGTAGCTAAGAACTAAGACAGACAAAAAGTATTACCTAATTAAATATACAGTTAAAAAAAATGGTCATATGTACCATGCGAGCGAGGCCCGACTCGCATTTGGCCGAGTTTTTGTGACTTGGGGTATGTTTTATTACTACTTTTGGCTGTTACATGGTATGTCTTAATTATTATTCATCTTTAAAAATGGCAGAAGTATGACACGGTCTTAGAAACGCGTTGCAGCGGATGTTGTCAGCCGGTGGGACACGTAGCTCGAGGGGATAAATCTGAAAAAAAACCAACGAAGTTTTTTCTTTCATTAGCACTCCTACGCAGAATATGAACCAAGAAAAAGTGAGAAATAATGAATATCGATGAAATGGTACGGTTGGAAAAAAGATTGAATTTTCCAACAAAAAAAATTGCTACACTTGCAATGAAAAATACTTCTTTCGTTATTTTTCAAAAACATTTAGGGTCATGTTTTAGACAGTAAGGTTAGAAAGATTTATACCAAATTTCGTTAGAATCGGTCGATTAGCTTTTCAGCCATACGTCACGCCAGTTTTGAAAATGCAGTTTGAAAGACCGTGCCACACCGCCGCCATTTTTAAAGCTCAATAAAAAAATACCACATACCCTAAGTCTCAAAAATGGTGAAAAAATATTTCCTTTCAAAAGGGTCATGAAAATCAGCAAATTTTTGTCTCGCCTAAAGGTACCTTGCTCCTTAATTGTTGAAAGCGTTCGAGGAGCGCTATTGAGAATAAAATACAGAGGCCCTAGCTAGTGGGCGTTAAGATTTTTTTACTGCATGTATTCTTCAGCTTTCTGGATGGTAACAACATTGAGACGATCGAGGAAGGCTCTTTCAAAAATCAAGCTTCCCTATACTGGCTGTGAGTAAAAATATCCAGAATCAAAGAACAAAGTTGACGGCCGAACGAGGAGAATAATGATTTTTTTCGTCCGCCAGGGTATTGTCGAGCAACAGGCTGAGAGAAATTCGCAAGGGCCAACTCGCCGGGCTCTCGTCCCTCGAAACCCTCATGGCCGACAACAACAGCATTTCCGAGGCTGACTTTTCGGATTTTGAAAATAGCACGGCTCTCGAATTCGTGTAAGAACATTTTCTTTGTCAATAATTACGAACTGGCTAACTATGTAAATGCATAAATGAGTAATCGATGAGTAATCAATCTGCGAGTGGAATGCTCGGAGATGAAGGAAATTAAATTATACAGCGGGGGAATATTTATCCCGGGGGAAAGTTGTCGTATTTCTGTCTCTCTTTCTCGCTGTCTAGAGGTGCCGAGTACCGTAAGCGAATAAAATGTATGCAAATTAACGTAGCCAATCGAGTGAGTGAAACTCTCACATGAATAGAATTTAGCGTTTTTCCTCCCCACGTTCTTGCAGGAATAATTTTCCCACATTTCTTCCACTCTTCTTCTTCTCTGAATTGCAGCTATCTGAACGGAAATCTACTCACTAATGACAAACTCAAATTTCCATTTCTGCCCGCACTGAAAGAACTGTAAGTCTCGCACTGACAATTTTCTACGACAAAAATCTCAACACGAACATTGACGTGAGAATATTTTCAGGTCGCTGGACGATAATAAATTCGAAGCCGTGACGGATCGGACTCTTTCTCAATTACCGATGTTACGATCTTTGTGCGTAGACGTTGGAAAAAACAATTTTTCAAATCGATCAAATCAAATTTCACATTTAACCTTTTTTTTTCACGGAAAAATGATAATTTGGGGTGAGGTTCCGAAACCCCAACCCCCGATCGAGCTGAAATTTTGCATAAACCTTCCTTTTAAGGGGTGAGATGCAGTCAGAGGCGTGAAAATACAAGCATTTTTAATAATTTTTTTTATAGTAATCAAGTTTGTTTTACAAAAGTGGTTACACAGACTTTTTATGTTATACTTCAACTTGACTTGTAGCAATTTTCAAAGAAAAATATTGATTACTTATGAAAATATCGCCATCTTTGTCGGACCCCCTTCGGCATGTAGTGCTTTGCGGTGGTCATCATAAAATTTTACTGGATCATCTGAAATAAAAATAAAACAAAAAAACAAAAAAAATCATTAGTTTGATAATAAATCTATTCTTCAATCTAAGGTTTTTTTTAAATTAACAAAATGCCCGCTTCCGACCGAAATAACTTTCGATTTTCGACCAAAAAATCGCTCGTTTATTGTTTCAAGAAATAGAAATTTTTAACAAAAATGAAAATCCTTCCATTAAGTACTACTTTTTAATGCTATCAATAAGCACACCAAATTTCATCAAAATCCATCGAGTGGTTTTTAAATTATAGTGGTCACCGACTTGAAAAACATAGTTTCGAGAAAAATGCGTTTAAAGTTTTTCGATGTGTTTACGGTATTATATGTTCGTAGAATTTTGAGTTCGATGGACGAAGCTAAACTTTTTTTTATGTATTTTGATCCGCTGAATCTGAATATGACAATTTTTTGCCGAAAAGTCGAGCATTCAATTGTTTATAGCCAATTGTTAAAACAATTTTTCAAAAAATTAAAGTTTTTCGGGATGCATTATTTTTTAAAAACATTTTGGGCAATTTTAAAACGAAAGTATTCTTTATAAAATTTTTCTAAAGTTCATAGTTTTTGAGTAATACATTTTTCAAAATTTCTAACAGAGTTTTCCAATTTTACACTTGATTTATGTATAGAAATACTAATTGAAAAATTAATTACATCGAATCATCAATTCCTGGCCCATACAATAGGGCTTCTGCCGATGTGGAAGCTTCCGAAATATCAATTTGTTGTTGTCTTCGAAGCATTCTGCCTTCCCGGGTATTATCGTTTGCGCGTTTGTCAGCCGCTACCTGCCATGGGGACCCGACGCCCCTTCACTAATTGTGGGATATCCCGGAAACTATTCATTGGATTGACTTGAAATTTTCAGGGAATATTTTCGAAACATCATACTTCAAGAAAATGTTTAAAAAATCGATTTTTTGAAAATTTTGACTGCATTTCACCCCTTAATATTTCAAGACAACCCCTAAAGGAATTTTTAGCGACGCGCTATAGTTTTTGGGCTTGGGTTTGGGTTTCTTTGGGTATTTTTGTTCGGACAAAACGGAGAGCACGAAAACATATATAGGGGATGTAGAAGATATCAATTTTTATTCAATATCTCGAAAACTATTGTGAGTGGCCAAAAATCCGTTTAGGGGTTGTCTTAAAATATTCAAAGGAAGGTTTGTGCAAAATTGCAGCTCGTTTGAAGGGCGGGAGGGGAAGGGGGGGGGGGGGGGCTAGGAACCTTATCGTTGAGGGGTTATATACAGTCAGGAGGCCCAAAAAGATCAATTTTTCAAGAATTTTTCTTGAGAATACCTTTAAATCTATTAACGTAAAAAATTGTACCATATTATGGTAACTTTTAACTAGATTTCAACATTTTTTATTTGTAAAAATAATTATTTTGAAAGCTGCTATAGCTGATCTCCGGGAGCACTTCTAAAAAAAGGCGTCTTGCGGTGAGCACGATATCTCTGGACTGGATCATCTAAAATGAAAAAACCAAAAATATTTCGTTAATATAATGGATTATCTTGTAATTGATCGAAGGAATAAGCAACATACTAATTTCTGACAAAATGGCGGCTTCTCAAAAGAAATTGAATTTTGACAAAAATGTAGGCCTTAAATTGTTTATAAAATGGAAAATATTTATCGGTGAGAAAAAAAACTTGGATTAATTACTAAAAAATATACTTGAAATGATTGTGTTAAAATTTGAGACTGATCGGTTCAGCCGTTTCCGAGAAATCTTGCTCACCGACTTTGAAACACACAGTTTCGAGAAAAACGCGTTTAACGTTTCAAAAGCACTTTCGAACGCTCTGACACGTTATTACAAATGTGCGTGTAACTTCGAGAATATCCGCCGGATTGACAAGAAATTTGCTGTGTCTACTTAAATATATGTACAATACGAAAAAAAAAATTTAATCGATTTTTTGAAAATTTTAACTATAACTCCTTAACTGGGTATCCCTCTTTCGAAGCCCAACTTAAAGGGTCAGAATGATGATTTTTTTTCTAGTAACACATTTCTCTTGCGAAATATTGTCGGCTTACCGCGCCAGCGATTCCGGCACCATATAAGAGGCATTCAACGTCACTTCAGCCAGTAAAAAAAATCCACAAATCATTTTGAAAATTCGAGTTACTTTATTGAAAAATATTCACCGAGTATCGACATTTTTTAAAAACTTCTGACGTTTTTTCCCGTTGATTACCATTTTTTAATATTTTTCCATTCAAATGGCTGTGTCTTTGGCAGGATTTGACGTATTTACATTCGTAAAAAACGAAAATGTGCGTCTTTTTCTAGCCTTCCAGAAAAAAAATTAAATTACGTTTTATTGATCAAGTCGAACGTCCGTTTCAGGGCAAAATATGCAAAAATATTTTTTTCTCAAGGAAAGACACTCGTTATTTTATTTTTAAGAATTTCCCCGAAGTGTGAATACGAAAAACGGATTTTTGGTAATTTTTATATTATTGGATTCCTGAACACCGTGAAGTAACAGCTATTTTTATTTGCTTAATTTTTTTATTAATATTCGATTGAAGAGTGGGCTGCACTCGCTGTATGTTTATCAGGTTTTTGAAATACATATGATATATATGTTATATGTATTGAAGCCTTGGAGTGCTCCACACTCTTCGATTGAATATTAATAAAAAAAATAAAAAAAATAAAAATGGATGCTTCTTCATGGTGTTTAGGAATCCCATAATATAAAAAATACCAAAAATCCGTTTTTCGTATTCGCAATTCGGGGAAATTTAAAAAATAAAATAACGAGTATCTTTCCTTGAGAAAAAAAATATTTTTGCATATTTGTTCTGGAAGGCTATAAAAAGACGCACATTTTCGTTTTTTTTACGAATGTAAATACGTCAAATCCTGGAAAAGATACAGCCATTTGAATGGAAGAATGTTGAAAAATGGTAATCAACGAGAAAAAATTTCAGAATTTTTTAAAAAATGTCTTCACTCGGTGTATATTTTTCAATAAAGTAACTCGATTTTTCAAAATTATTTGTAGATTTTTTTTACTGGCTGAAGTGACGTGGAATGCCTCATAAGTGTCCTTCCTCATAATCGAGATCGTGTTGTACACCTAATATATGCAATCTGCGGGCAGTTCGAGCCTCTTGTGAGTGTTCTTGTGCTTTGATGTCCACTTTCGTTACACGTGAATCATCCTTAACCCGACGCACACTGTTTCACTAAAATAGTTGTAACTTCGTCAATTTTTAGCATTTATGGGTCCTCTTCGTCTTAAAATATTCTTGAAAGTTCACACTATAACAATATGCAAAAAGCGATTTTTTGAAGTTTCCACAGAGGGATACCCCTCAAAAAAGAATCTTTAAAATACAATATCTCGAAAACAATTGCGAGTCGCCAAAAACCCCTTTAGGGGTTGTCTTAAAATATTAAAAGGAAGGTTTGTGCGAAATTTCAGCCCGATCGAAGGTTTCGGAACCTTATCCATAATTTGTTTCTGCGAAAATCAATAAAAAATTAAACTTTCAGAAGCCTCGAAGGCAATTTCATCAAATGCATAGACTCCAATTCTCTTCGGCCTTTGACATTGCTCACAGAACTGTGAGTACATCATTCTTTTTCATTCCACATTTATTTCCCGACACTCTTACCGCAGATATAAAAATGTTCTAAAAAATGGCGAGTTCGCTGATAGTCCAAATTTTACTGCTCTAGTAACCTCGCGGACAACAATATCGTTGACGTGCCGCACGATTTTTTCGCACCGGTTCGCAATCTTACAAAATTGTGAGTATTACGATATTCGCCGCGTTTTTACTAAAAATAACAATAATTATGACAACGACACATGAAGTAATAAATAAACGACAGAGAAAAATAATAATAGCGATAATTGAAATAATAAAAGCAATCCCGACGATAATTGTTTCGGGGAAGAGCGGATTGGAGTCCAGAATGCTTGAAAGCTTCGAATACGTGCTCAGAATACGATACCGAGTGTTGTTTGTCAAGTGCGAATAAATTACGCAATGATATTTTCTCGCACGGTTTCTCAATGCTGGAAATAACGTGGACGTACGTTTTTACGAGTATCGACGAATGTTGACTCTTCTGTCACCGTTTTTTTCTGTTCAGAAAGATCGGTTACAATCCCATCGAAAATTTGCCGGTGGTGGTGTTCGAGCCTCTCACAAATTTGGAATCGCTGTAAGTCCTAAAAATTAAAAATAACCAGCAAGTACCAAAAGTTAAAAAAAATGCAGGCAAATAAAAAAAAAAAAACTTTTTTGGTTCGGCAAGAGGCGTTGAGGAGATCGACATGGACAATATGGAGAGCAACGTATTCGATTTGTTCACCAAATTGGATTTCGTGTGAGTCTCATTTGCTTTTTTCTCAAACTCTACACTGAAAGAAAAATTCGTTCATCCATCCAAAATTCAGTTGGTTTAACAAAATTGTATCTTTAAATACGTTCCACTTGATTTTTTATTGGCATGACAAAACAGTATAGTTGGGCAGTAACCAAATATACATTTAAACTATCTGCTTATTTAGCATGTCTGAGGAACTGTTGAAACAACAAAATTTCGAGACAACAAAATGCATTTTGCACATTCAACGATTGTTTTTCTCAGTGTATGTTTGAAAAAAGAACACAAACAAAAATAAAACGATCTCTTCATTTACCCGATCTTTTAAGATACTTCAAGAAGTTCTACTATTGCATGACCTACGCGCCGAAAGTCCAAAAGTGTCGACCGGTCAGTGACGGTGAGAATTTTTTTTTCCCTTTTCTCCGTTATCATACTCCGAACGTCGTAATTATCGAAGGCGAATAATTAAGTAGCCATGTACTATCGCGATAACTTGTTTTTTTTTCGACCAGAGGAAAAACCCAAATCATAAATGTATAATTCTTACAGGGGTGTCGTCGTTATCGCACTTGCTGGGAAAACCTTTATTGCGGGCGGCGGTATGGGGCATATCGGCCGTAACTTGTTTGGGCAATGCGCTCGTTCTCTGGGGACGATTCACAGCAAAGGATGAAAATCGTGTCCTAAGCATTATTATCAGGAATCTCGCAGGTCATTTTCATACGTCTTCTTTTTAATGTTGGCATATATGTGTGTGTGTGTGTGTGTGTGTGTGGGTGTGTGCAGTCTTCTTACGAATGTATAATCCTGCAACTGTCGATAGGTCAGATCATGTCCTACTATATGCTGGAATTTCAGTTTAGTAAAAGTCCCACGGTTTTCGATATTTTGGACTTTTTGTCATTAAAAAAAATCATCTGCTTTTGGTTTTTTGCATACCATTTCTATAAATGATATGAATCGACAATAACTAAGCAACTTTTTAACTCAATTGGCACGATATACGGAGTACATTTTTTACATTGTAGTTTACATTGAGTACGGCGAATTTTTTTTTTTTGAACCACCCTTATATATATAAGGGTGGTTCAAAAAAAAATATATATATTTATATTCCGCGGTACTCACCGGAAAATTACATATACTGGTTCTTAATCTGCAAATAGAAATTGTTTATGGTAAAAAGAATATTTAAATAAGAATTGTGTATTGTCACAGAAAAAATTAAATCAAGACTCACATTGGATCACGCACTAACATATTCTGCATCGAAATAAAAAAATTTATACTCCGATAATCATGAAACAAACATGAAAAAGGCGCCTGAGCACTAACTAAAAAATTGTTTAGAACCCTCAAATTTTGTGAAACTTTCTTTTTCTTGACATACTTCAATTTTCCGTTGAGAAAAAAAATCGGTTTTTTTTAACCACCCTAATATATATATGTATATTTCGGGCGAAATTATGAGTTAAAATTAACATTGCTTAATAATTCTAGTTGGGGCGATAGCTATACTTATGCTAAACATGCAGTAAATTTTTGCCCGATTGGGTGAGCGGCTTTACGAAATCACCAACGCCAGATGAAAAAAGTCGTTTCGAGAAAAACGCGTTTGAAGATTACTATACTATAGTAAACAATACCAACCGGTAGAGCGTCTCTTTACTCGCATAGTGAAAAAAGGGACTACTACTATACGGTAAATGTATAGAAGTATACGTGTATATCTGTATACTGAGGTATACATTCAAAACAGCTATTCCCAACAGCTGCCAGACACATGCGGCGGGTAGCCGTACTAGAGCGCGCGCACCGTCCACTTCTACTTTGAAGCGCTGTACTGAGTCGACAAAGTGAAAATCGACTTTACCGCCAATTGGATATTAATTCTATGATGGAATAGGGTAGAAAAATGCAAAAATTCCATTTTTTCATCCTGTCACAGTAGAATAGCCCCTTAACCCTTTGAAGCGTACATTTTTCTTAACGTGCACGTTTTTTTCTACTTTCGTTATTGATGACACCCGCTGCGTGAAATATAAAAATTTAATAGGTATCCTTTAGGGGTTATTGAAGTCCTAGGAACTTTGAAACGCATTTACAACCGCCATATTGAATTAAAAAACACTTTCGAATCGTCAAAATCTGAATTGAATTAAGTGTAGCACCAGTGTTACACTATGCCGCAAAGGGTTAAGGGAGATATGGGCGGATAAAGAAGAACACGCGTCTAACACGCTACTCCCTCATTGTCACGATTCCGAGTGGCCGGTTGAAGTCTTCGGAAATTCCCAAACGCCATTCTCTTCATAGTTCCCCCACAGACTGAAGCAAATTTTTTTATAAAACATAACATTTTGAACAAGGCGCCTAAAATGCGCAAAAAATCGAAAAACGGATGACATTTGTTTTAATAACAATAATAATAATTTTTTTTTCACATAGACATCGGTTCATTTTTTAGAGAGAGTTGATATCTTCATTTAGAAAAAAATCAAGACGATATCTTGAATCGTTCTTCAGTTATCGCGGGAAAACTAGTACAAAATGCTGTTTCGAGAAAAACGCGTTTAAGGGGTTAGGCCACAGTAACGGGTATAGAATCATGTGCGAATTTAACAATTTTTTTCCGTATGAAAAAGTGATTCGCTCATAAACTTAATTACACATCTATTTAGTATGAATATCAAGCTCTTAGAATTTTTTTTTGATGTGCAAAACGGCCGACTGTTATTATTTTTTTTTGTTATCTTTTTTTTAAGCGCTCCGCGGCGTGACATTTAGCATCCACAATTTTTTACCTAGAACAAAAAACAAAAATTCTCGTCAATCTACATTAGAATACCTAGAGAAGTACGTACGGAATTTAAAAAATATTGTTTTATTCGAAAGTTGTAGGTATTTGAATGAATTTTCAGTGAATAATTTCGTATAAAACTGCTCATAAAATGAAAAGTTTTCGATTAATCAGAAATTCCGTACGTACTTCTCTGCGGAATGCAATTAGGACCATAACTTTTTAATTTGAAGTAAAACGAGTGAAAATTGTTGAAGTTATTTGTCACGACAAATGGAAAAAAGCTGTTTCGCGAAAAACGCATTTAAAGTTTTAGGTACTCTATGGCCGTGCCAGAGGTGGGCTTACGTTATACGCTCAAAGTCGGTGAAAAAAATGTTTCTTGCTATAAATCGAATAGTAACTTATTCTTATGACGATGAAGCACCGTTTTAGCGAAAAAAAAATCGATTTTTTGAAAATTCTACTGTGGCCTTACCCCTTAAGTTCTCGCGCAGTGCTACAGCAGAAAAATTGCACCTTACGTGCGCTAAAAATTGCCGGGGCTGTAGAACTTCTCGAATTCAGCTTTTTCTAGGGCAACAATCACGGAACGTCGATTTCTTTGCACCCCAGCTTCTTTCGCCGATGCTTGCGATTTCTTGTTCGCATCCAACAAGCGTACCTGGTCACGCAACTTGCACCTTTAGCGGACTATTGGAGTTTTATTGCTCTTCTGAGCTCAATTTTGCGATTATTTCAGTTTTTATTGCGCCAGAATGTTTGGAAGAGATTGTAGTAACAGACAACAACAAAAAAATGAAAAAAAAATCGAGATTTCGCGATACCTCGTCCCCTTAAGGGGTCTACTCACTTTAGACACTAAAAAAGGCTATTTTCAAGCATTTTTTTGATAGGTTTACATCATAGATATTGATATAAAAGTTGTTACACTTAATCAATACACTTTCGACATACATTAAAAAAATTTTTTTATGTATTTATGTAACCTAAACAAACTTTAAACGCGTTTTTCACGAAACAACGTTTTTCAACAGCTCGTCGATAAAATCTTCGAAACTACTGAATCGATCCTTATGAAATTTCAACCACATATTCTTTACAACTATAGCTGTAGCGCATATCAAGGATTTTTTAAAAATGTTTATATTTACTATTTCTTTGCCAAACACGTAGGAAACAACACGTTTTTTTTTCTTCGAAAAGTGTCCGCCATTTTGTTATTTTTGTATATATCAAAAATCGTATGATATGCGCTATAGCCATTAACATACTGATTTTAAAACCGTTTGATTTTTTTGTTTCGGACGATCCATCTCCGAGATTTCATCAACAGCACAAACCTACAATTTTTTTAGGACATTTTTTCAACTACTATTTTCGCCTATAAATAGTGACTTAAATAATTTTTTTTCTGTATTTCGAAAGTGTATTCATTAAGTGTAACAACTTTTATATCAATATCTATAATATGAACCTATCAAAAAAATTCAAGAAAATAGCCTTTTTTAGCGTCTAAAGTGAGAAGACCGCTTAAAGACTTGTGTATCGCGTTTTTGGACTGGGCGACACCCGAGGTGGTGTCGGAGCCCTTGAGTGCCACCCAGCATTATTGTCCCGGTCGAAATTGAGATCGAGCCTAACCCCCGGGGGCAGGTGAATGTTGCCAAGTGCAAACTGAGAAAGTGCGTTACCCGAAGCAATAAAATCTATTGCCAAAATAATAACAATAATAATAATAAATATAATTGTTGTTTTTGTTTTTTTTTTCGTTGATGATGTCTTCATCATATTGTTATTATTCAATATTAGTAATAATATTAATAAGAATAATGGTTGTTGTTGTCGTTGATGATTTCGTTATCATATTACTATCGGTCAATATTAATAATAATAATTGATGTTTCCGCCTTTGTTGTCGATGATGACGTTGTCATATCATTATTGAATATTAATTTGAAAAATTGTTCTTGTTGTTGATGACGTCGTTATATTATTATTATTCAACAAAAATAATAACAATAATAAAAATGTATCCCTTATATCCGGATGTAATTATAGCTCTCATAAATCCTCGATAAAACGTGAAATACATAATAATAAAAAACAATGAAGAAAATAGTACCATAAAGTGCACGACCGATTGTTCATCGTATCGCACCGTTCAATAAATCAAACACGATTGATTTTCCAGTGTCCGATATGCTCATGGGATTTTATCTGTTCATAATCGGAATCGAGGACTTGCGTTTTCGCGATAAATACAAGCAGGAAGCGAGCGCCTGGATGTCCTCGTGGTCTTGCACGATCGTGGGAATCGTGGCCATGACTTCTTCCGAGGTAAAAAAAAAGCAAAAAGATTTTACGCGGAAAATGTTTTTTTTTCCGATCAGGCAAGCATAAGTGCTATTAAGGGGTTATACCAGTGTGAACGCTGAAAATTTCGGTGATTTTCGAGAATTTTTTGGAAGAACAGTACTCAATTAAATGCTTCGGAAAATTGAAAATCTATTTGGCTATATTTGACCTATATTACATAATTTTTTCATAGAAAATTTTTGAAATCCAAGCGACTTATGTGCTACCTTTGGAGGCGCCGAAAAAAAAGTTCCTCCACTGCTGACACGATTCCGGCCGATTAGGTAGCTGAAACCGAAAAAGGAAAAAATGTCGTTAAACTGGACAATATTTCCTGTACAATGACGTGGGATTTTCGAAAATAATCAAAATCTAACAAAATGGCGTAGTTATGAAAAAAGTCTATTTTTCTTGCCTATAAAATGATCATTGTTTTCAATGCCAAATCGTCCATTTTCATCCAATCAAAAATATCCTACCTCATTGTAGAGTAAATATATTGAAGAGTACGCAGTTCAAATTTCAAGTCAATCGGATAGCTCTTTGAGTTACAATGTCAGCAAATTTGAAAATCCTCATTTCGAAAAAAACGCGTCTAATGATTTAACTATCGATTTTTGCAAGATAAAATGATAGAGATACGGCCTTGACATTTTTACAGGATATTCTTGGAAGTATAGACTGTCGAAAAAGGCAACATAACATCGATTTTTTTAAAGTGTCACACTGGTATAGCCCGTTTAACCAAAATAAGACTCTAGAAAAAAATGAAGGAGGAATGTGATGATTTTTTTATCGTTAGTTCCCTTTAACCCTTTGAAGCAAAGTGACATATTGGTATGTCACCTGCTTCCACTCTGTTTTTCTTGAATAACTTTTTTTTAGCGCATAACGACGAATGTAAATGTATATTTAGGATGTTAGGAGATCAGTTGTTACTACAATATCAATATAAAGGGCTTATGTTGCACTTAGTGGATGTTGATCATCACTACAGTACAAAAGAACACGTTTTGTAGACAATAATTGTAATTGTGCCTAATCTAGCAGGTAAACCATACACAAAAAATGAACTCAGAGACGTTTTTTGGGTCGCTGATTACGAATTCGAGCTCAAAATCCAGAAATTCAAAATGGCGAATCCAATATGGCGGACCAAAACCGGAGATTTTACTGGAATTACTAAAACATCGGAGTTGCTCAATATGTTGATTCTGTTATACTGATTTTCTAATAGAATTACGCTTTTAGCATTACCCGAAGCTAACGGTGAGGACGTAGCGAGTTTCTAGCTCCATGTTTTTATGTTTTTTTTTTTGCTTTTTTATTTTATATATTTTTTATATTATATATTATCATAATATATTATAAAAATACATTTATATATTAATTATAATATATAAATAATTGTATATATTATTATAACCCAAACAAACCATTTTTGCAATTGTGGTCCGCCATCTTGAATTTTCAAATTTTGAGTTCAGATTAGTAATCAGCGACCCCGAAAACCCCCGAGTACCAACTTTCGCTTTTATCAAACAATTTTTGCATTTATGTTCCGCCATATTGGATCCGCCGTATTGAATTTCCAAATTTTGAGTGCAGATTTGTAATCAGCGACCCCGAAAACCCCCTAGTACAAAGTTTTGAGCTGATTGCACGTAAGGAAAAATGTATGCTTCAAAGGGTTAAACTATAATTGATTTTAAATATAATTAATTTCAACTGTAATTAATTTCAATGATAATTTATTGTACCCATAATTGATTTCAACGACAATTAATTTCAACTATAATTAATATAAATCGGTAATTAATTTCGACTATAATTAATATAAATCGGTAATCAATTTAATCGAAGGTGTCGGTGATGATTCTATCGTTCATGTCGGTGGAAAGATTTCTCCTGATCGCGGTCCCGATGAGACGCCATCGTGCGCTCACCCCGCACGCGGCGTTCACATCGATGATCGTGATATGGATTTTCGGAATAATTCTCGCGCTGATACCGGTGATTCACTGGCGAAGCAGCACGCGTTATTACGGCGTCAACGGTATGTGCTTTCCACTCCACATCGATGATCCCTTTCTCATCGGCTGGGAATACTCGGCGTTCATCTTTCTCGGTCTCAATCTCGTTGGGTGAGTGCCTCGAAACTGCGATAACGGAGAACAAAACGTTCGCTATGGATTGTTTGTCTCGAACTATTTGCGTGCACCAATTTAGCGAGGTATCCGATAAACTGGAGAAGTTTTTGCGTGCGTGAAAAAACTTCTCGTACACACGCAGGCACACACAGGCATTTCTAGTAAATGTCATTTTTCGATGGTTTGGAACATTCTGAAAACATTTCCATTAGAACATCAAGAGAGAAAGAAATAGCTCAGGAACTCAAGGAGGTGGAGCCTCAGCCGCAATTCAAGATTGAGTTTAAAAAAATCTATTTGTCACTGTCTAGACTATGATGAGACTTGACGATCTATGTGACATTTTTTCACCACGAAACACCAGATATAAAAAATAATTTAACGTATGTAATTTTACGTGCGGTTAAATGTGCAAGACGATCATGCTACAGGTCGTGTAAGTTTTGTTTGGCTATTTAGCACCAAGATAAATCATTTATAATAACGAATTAACACAAACTAAACCTTTGTAAATATTGAGTATATAAAAACTCCCCATCTCGCCCGTCGTAAACCATATATATTCAATATCGAACCATCAAGGATTGATGAAATATTACAGATCTTGGCTGGCGAATGAAGAGCATTGCTGCCAATGTCAATGCCAACGTCAATGTCCGCGAAGTTGTCGTATTTCGGCAAAACTTAACATTAATTGATGGCAATAATAAATAATCTCGTGGCATAAATATAGATAGGCATAATTATGAATTACTCAAAATTTCATTCTGAGTTGTATAAAACATTCGCTGACACAGTTTTTTTTTCATAATAATCATCGATAATGTTGTACTTTTCCACGTTCGTAGTGAAACAAAAGTTTTTCTTATTTACGTTATAAAAATGCACAAATTTGCCCTTTAATTATATATTTTATGGAAAATTGACATCTACAGAATAACTATACCTCGTATGCATTTTTTTAAAGTTTAGGACAGGTTACCGTTGATGACGATGGAAAATTCAATTTTTTCAACGTTATTTGCATCCTTCAAGTTTTTAGAACACTTAATTTTGTACAAACAAACAATTGGGTTGTCAAAAACAAACATAAAATACGATTTTTTATAACGTTTTACTTTAAATGTTTTTTTTTCTAGAAACAGCCTTTTTCAGCACGGCGCTCTACAGCTCCAACGGTACATCAGGAAGCGATTTTTGTCAAAAATTGATTTTGAATTTTTTTTTTCGTTGAAGCAAAAAAAACGGGCACAAAGATTGGGTCTTTTTCGAACTGGTGTCATTTTGTTATTCAGGGATTTCTGCAGAAAACAAACAACAATAAGGCCCCCAACATTTAGTATAGTTTAAGAATGTTTAACCCGTTTCTGTTTCGAATGAACTGGAAAGGCTGTGGAGTGCCCCGCGCAGACCTGAACACGCCGTGCATGGCGTTATTTTACGGGAGCTGGAGCCGCCATTTTGAATTATTTTTTGTAAATGAAATTGTAAATTATAAATTTATAAATTATTAATTTCTACATTTATTATTTAAAAATCATAAATTTATAAATAAAATTATAAAATTTATAAAAACATTTTTATAAATAAAAACTCTATCTTAAAAAAAAAAAAAGAATTCATTTTATGCAAAAAAAGCCCGTAGTACATGCATTTTTCATGCCTCTCGACGGTAACCTCCCGTTCATTGAAAAAAATATTGATAAACCGTCATTTGACTCAATGGGACCGCTCCAAACTCCTCAAGCTTCCTTCTCGAGAAATAAAAAAATCTGAATTTAATATCAAACCAATCATGAAGACGAAACGAGAAAACCCAAACGAAGTTTCCTTCTCGAGCAAGTAAAAATGCTACATATAATACGAAACCGAATATTGAAACGGAACAATTAAACCCAAACGAACCCAAACAACCCCAAACAAAGCTTCTTTCTCGAGGAAACAAAACTTCGAAATTAAATATCAAACCAAAAATGAAACGAATTGAACAAGGTCAAACATAAACCCAAACAAAGCTTCCTTCTCGCAGAACAAAAAATTGTAAAGTCCATATCAAACGAATCATGAAGACGAAACAAATAAACCCTAACAAACGCAAACACAGCTTCCTTCGAATTTTTGTTTCCCGAGAAAACAAAAATTGGCAGTTTACTATCAAACCAAATATGAAATCGAAACAAACAAACTCCAGCACAACCCGAAACAAAGCTTGCGTCTCGAGGGGAAAAATCTAAATTTAATATACAACAAAATATTAAAACGAAACAAATGAACCCGAGTGATCCCAAACAAAGCTTCCTCCTCGGGGAGCCAAAGGTTGTATATTTAATATCAAACCAAATATTAAAACGAAACAAACCCAAACGAAGCTTTCTTCGCGAGGAACCAAAAATTTACGTTAAACTTGGTACTTTTATTGTGATTTGTCTTGATTTTTTTTCCCCTCCATTCGTCGCAGCCTCGTGACCATAGGCTACGTGTACTTCGGAATGTTCGCGAGTATCTGGAGGACCCGTCACGAGACGCCTCTCTCGATTGGTGATTCGGAATTCGCGTTCAGATTCTTCCTCATCGTATTGACGGACGCGGCTTGCTGGGCTCCGATAATAGGCCTCAAGATTCTCGCTTTCATGAAATATCCCGTGCCGCGTGAGTATCTACCAAAAAAAAATCTCGTATATTCACACGCGCACGCGCGGATCTTTTGGGATCCTTTGGGTTCAGACGATCGCACGATCGTCCAAAATGCGAATAAATTATTTTTCATTCATCACTTTTTCCTTTTTTTCTCAAATCCACGCGTTTGTCGCCCGATCACGTATCCTCACGTACTGTGTGTATTGTGCTGCCGATAATATAGCGGATCTTCACGCCTGGGTCGTAGTGTTCATTCTGCCGGTCAACAGCGCCGTCAATCCCCTATTGTACACCTTCACGACCCCCAAGTTTCGGGAACGCCTGTACGAGGGCTGGCTCCGAAAAGTGCGCAATTACGTGACCAGAAAACACTCCCCACGAGGTGCGTGCCCAATCTATGATCCTACAAATGTAATCATTTTGTTTGCATATATTTCTAATAAAAGATTCAACAATAATCACGATATTTCAAAGAAATAAAAATGTATCCGTATTGCGAAATATGTGCATTTAGGTGTTTTTTTCATACTGGACGTTAGAGAAAAATGTTTATTCGTTTTATCATGTGCTCGTCAATTATATACATATTTTTACGAGATTATCAATACGGTACAAAATGTATGATAAATATAATAATTAAAATACAAATATAATACATTTAATTATATAATATATGAATATTATTATAGTGATATATCAATATATAATACAATTATAGTATCTATATGATTCATAATAGTTCTATATAATATTATAATCATATGATAATATAATATTAATAATAAAACCGGAAGTTACTTTCTTGAGATAATAAACATTTGCGAGAATTATAATTACTGAAAAAACCGGCACTGGTGGATGGGAACGGCCCATCGGTCGGGGTTCGGCTGCGGCGGTGCTTCGAGTTAAGCAGCGCTGTGCATGAGTTGAAACCTTTTAAGGGCCCCTAAAACGTTTTAAGGCCTTTTAAGGCGGGATATGCATTTAGACAGGAAAAAAATAAGCAATAATGAGGGATTTTTTTAAACTAAGAAATAATTATTCTACAATTATCGAACTTTAGGTATACTTTAATAGTATATTTAAGTATACGAAACAATTTTTTTTAATTAATTCATCATCAAAATGGCGGAGCTGTGGCAGAGTGTTACAGCAAGGTCGCCGCGGGAGTTGCGAATCGGCGTGCAGTCTAGCTTCCCGTAGACTTTGATTTGCAAAAAAATTCAAACATTTTTTCAGTTGGAACATGTATAGTTTCTATGTGACGGTAATTAAAATGAAGGAAATGCAATCTTGAGAAAATGGCACGCATTTACAAAAAAACACAACATTTCACGCAACATTTCTGTAAAATGTGGATTAAAAAAGTAGTTGTTTTCCAATTTTTCGAAAACAATTTTCGTCAAGTAGAAGGGACCAACATTATCAATATTTCTACCAAGTTTCAACTCAATCGGCTGAATAGTTTTTGAGCTATCCTGCACACCGATTTCGATAATGCAGTTTTAAGAAAAACGCGTTTGAAGTTCACGCCCGCTCCGAATCCGAGCGGTGAGGCACAGCGTTGAGGGGCTGTAACGTTTGAAGTTGTTCGAATTTTGCTTTGAAACTTTGGGGAAATATTCTACATGTATAGTTCTATCGTTTAAGGCGTTACCCCCACTTGCAGCGCAAAAAGGACTTTTTCATGATTTTTTTAAAAGAAAACTACAAAACTGTTTTAATCGATTAATATACCATCTTAAAGAACACATCTTGAAGAACTTTCAGTAATTTTTTTATTGAAAAATATTGCATTCTTTAGTGGCAAATGGCCGTCAACGAAATAATGTTTTTATATACACGGTTTGCGGTGGCCAACATTGCGGCGAAGTGGATCATCTGAAAAAAAAATGCGGATGGATTTAGTCAAAATAAGTATAAACTAGTCTTTAATCGAAGGATTTTAAAAAATATTCATTTTTCACAAAATGGCGGACAGTCAAAGTTAATGGTTCGATTTTAACGAGAAAAACGGCCGTTTTTTGGCTACAAAAGGGCCATTTTTATTTCGAAAAAAAAATCGAACGATTAGAGACTACATTTTTATGTATTAAATAAGCCTGCAAAATTTCAAGAAGATCGGTTCATTAGTGTTCGAGTAATCTTGGTCACCGACTTCAGAAATGCCATTTTGAGAAAAACGCGTTGAAAGTTTCTCTTTCAACGCGGATTCTTCGCTTTCAACGCTCATATCTCAGTCAATTTTGTTCGGATCGACTTGAAATTTTCAGGACATATTCTCAGATACTTATACTCCAAAAAATGCAATAAAAAAATCGATTTTTTGAAAATCGCAAGTGCGGGTAACCCCTTAAAAGAAAACAAAAGAAATCGATTTCTTTATCGTTGTGAATGTATATCCCGCCTTAAGAGGGAATGACACCTCATCGCGGTCGGTATGGTAGAACAATTATAGATTCCCAAAAATCTCTGAAACGGCTCTTCAGATTCCGTCGAAACTTTGCCAAACGACGTCAAATAGATAGACGAACAGCTGTCTTCCCCTCAAATTTTCTGAATTTGAGGAAAAAAAAACTAGATTGGCTTATCATAAGCCAATCTACATTTTTTTCTCAAATTCAGAAAATTTGAGGGGAAGACAGCTGTTCGTCTATCTATTTGACGTCGTTTGGCAAAGTTTCGACGGAATCTGAAGAGCCGTTTCAGAGATTTTTGGGAATCTATAATTGTTCTACCATACCGATCGCGATGAGGTGCCATTCCTCTTAACTCACCGGAGAGAGTTAAAACGCCTTGAAAAGAGGCATCAGAGAATCAGGAGAATACGGGGCCATCTATACCGGTACGGGTTTTCCACAGTTTCCCACCAAAGTAATGTTAGATTAGCTAAGTGAGGGTAGGGAGTGGTAGGGGTGGGTACGTAAAAATCCGCAAGGGTATGGAACGCCGGAAAAAATATAATTACTGAAATAAACGTGTGTTTACGACTAAATATATATATATATATATATACACATAAGGTGATCCATGTCACTTCAGCCAGTAAAAAAAAATCCACAAATAATTTTCAAAAATCGAGTTACTTTATTGAAAAATATTCACCGAGTGTCGAAATTAAAAAAAAAATCTGACGTTTTTGGACAGTCATACATATGTCATATGTATTTCAAAAACCTGGTAAACATACAGCGAGTGCTCCACACTCTCCAATCGAATATTAATAAAAATAAAAATTGAAAAAAATAGCTATTACTTCACGGTATTTAGGAATCCCATAATAAAAAAATACCAAAAATCCGTTTTTCGTATTTACAATTCGGAGAAATTTTCAAAAATAAAATAACGAGTGT